>SNQJ01S0047759.1:13927-25642 GCA_010110895.2 Picea sitchensis
CTGTTTTCTCTAGAACCCACTAGAAGGAAGCACCAACTCCCTGGTTTCTCTAGCACCAACTAGAAGGAAGCACCAACTCCCTGGTTTCTCTGGCACCAACTAGAAGGAAGCACCAACTCCCCGGTTTCTCTAACACCAACTAGAAGGAAGCTACAACTCCCTGTGTTCAAGCACCCACTTGAACCTATGAGGACACCAGTCCTCCCTAGCACCTCCCTTCCACCCTAGATTATCAATATGTGTTACTAAAACTTATTACAGTGATATAATGTTTAACAACAACTTACCAGTCTCATCATTGTTCTACAAGATTTTGTTGCTCTGTCTTCCTCACAGTCTTCTTGCATGCATACATTGCACTTTCTATTCTTCTTCCTTTTGTGCTCTGTACACCATTCCTGTTCAATGCTCCTTTTCACTTATGGCCATCCCAGCTCCTGCACTTCACCTCCTTCTTCCTGCATGCATCACCCACCGCAGCAACAAAAACCTCATCACTTCTATGTTCTGTGTACTTATAGATTTTGTACACCTTGTGCATGCAATGTTCGCAGTTACAGAATTCAATGCTCATCCATCTGTCAATTGCCTCCACGAACAGTCTTCATTCCACTGGAAGATTCCTTGAGACTCTTCAACTCCTCTGGCAATCACATAGAGGTCTCTTTGAATCTTATGGCAGAGACCATCAATGGTTTCCAGCAGTTAGACTGCGAGGATCAACATTAGCCCTCCGATCGTGCCCAAAATCCCCTACACCATTGGATTGACTTCATGTGATCTTGCGTTTATTTCACTAATTCGCATTTCGGGATTTTGGGACCCCCGGGGTAAAGATTTGTTACACTCCATATCCTGATCCCCGAAACTTTGAAAAGGCGTGGGATCAACAGTCCCAATCAGCCCTTGATCTGACGGCTCAGATCATTTCATGATTTCGCAAATCGTGATTTTGGCATTCCTGTGGTGAATGTTCTTGACGCTTCCATCTACCGATCCGTGAAACTCCGAAGTGGCGTGGGATCAACGGTCCCAATCAACCCTTGATCTGACGGCTTAGATCATTTCGTAATTTCGCATTTCACGATTTCGTCATTCTTGTGGTATTGTTTCTTGCCTCTCCAAGTCGCGATTCACGAAACCCCAAAATGGAGTCTTTGACATGCTCTGATCTTCTGCCACACATCCCTCTTGGATCAACGGTCAAGATTTTATCGAGACTCCGCAACTCCACGAGCCTTTGTTGTGCCTGATCAACGATTCAGATGAGTCCTTGATTCGACGATTGGGATTATTTCGCGATTTCACATATCATGATTTCGAGAGGTTAGGGAACCCCGTTCCTTTGACTCTCCAGTTAGCGAAATGACAATCTTTTGCCACGTGTCTTATGGACCCAACAGTCCCGAGCTTGTTGTGATTTCGCATATCACGATTTTGGGGTTCGCGACTTCGGGACTCCTATAGTAGTAGTTCTTGACATCTCCATCTCCCAATTTCTGAAACTCCGAAGTGATCGGACGGCTCACATAACCCCCTGAGATGGATAGTTGACGAGATTTCGGCGTTTCGCATTTTGCAATTTCGGGACTCCTGTTTTAAAGAACCTTGACATTTCCATCTCCCGATATCCGAAATCCCGATAGCCAAAACTCTGAAATGGAGTCGGACCACCGCTTCGATCTTGCACTTTAAAGAATGTGCAGGTTCTCCCTGATCCAATGATGGTCGGAACTTATGCTCAGATATGACGCTTGAGATCTATCCTCATCTTCTACACATTCTTCTTGTCTACAATTAGATCTGACGGTCCTCCTTCTTTCAGGAATTTAAATGGGATTCAACGATCACTGATGCTTCTCCTCTTGAGCTTAGGCACTACAATCGACTCTACGCTAATTACTCCTGAGCTTATTTTGTTCCTGTTTTTCATCGATGCTTACCCTAATCTTGCCATCAATGAAAAGCACACTTTTCATGTCAAACATGCCAACAATCCTCTGCACTATCTCTTCTGATCTTATTGAGCTTGCTCTACAACATCTTCCCAAAATACTTCTGGTGCCCACCTGGCACATTCTTCCTGTACTCAAGCCATCATCGTTGTTGTACTTGCCATCAATGACAAGCATACACTGCCTGTAAAACATACCAACAAAATCTACATCCATGTGCCTGTGAAGAAGAGAACAAAGCTAGAGCCTTAAAAAAAAGGGTATCTTTGTGGGGTACAATAAGACCTCAAAGGATTACAAGATCTGCATTCCAATGCAAAGGAATCCAATTGTGAGAAGAGATGTTAATTTCAAGGAGAACTTGGCATCTAGGATATCTCAAGAGTCAATAGCAGTGACAGAGGACAAGGAGCAGCAATCTCCGAAGAATGAGTAGCAGTTAGTAGTTCAATCTTCAGGTGGGGAGGAGGCGATAACACCTTCTAGTCATGTTAGGAGACCCAGGTGGATATTTTGGAAATTGAGGGATGTTGGTGGGGCTCCTAGAAGTAAATTTAGAGAGTGCATACCTCCGAGGAAGTTTCAAACTATATGTCACTTATGAGTAGTATCATTCATGTTGATCCTTCAAGTTTTGAGGAAGTAGAAGATCAGAAGGTATAGAGAGATTCCATTATAGAGGAGTACACATCTATTATGAGGAATGATGTTTAGGACATAGTGTTGATACTGGAGGGGAAGTCAAGTGAGTTTTGTGGTGAGAGGGTTCTCTCAAAAAGAGGGAGTGCACTATGAGGATAATTTTTCTGTAATCACCGGGCATGCTTTTATTCGAGCTGTTATTTCTATTGCTTCATTTATGAGGTGGAGGATACATTAGATGGATGTGAAAAAAACTTTCCTCAATGGGATCATTGAGAAGGAAGTATACATAGAGAAACCGCAATGATTTGAGGTACATGGGAGGGAGTATCATGTTTGTATGATTAATAAAGACTTGTACAAACTCAAATAGACACCCATGGCATGGTATTATAGGATTGACGAATACTTGCAGAGTATGGAATTTACCAAGAGTGAGGTGTATCCTAACTTGTACTTCATACTTGTTCGGGTAGATCCACTCATCTTGGTTTTGTGTGTTGATGATTTGTTTATAACAGGTGCAGAGGATCTTATTGCATAGTACAAAGCAGATTTAACTAGTGATTTCAAGATGAAGGAAATTGTCTTGATGCATTATTTCTTGGGATTAGAGGTATGGAAGGTATCGGTAGAGATATTCCTTAGATAAGGGAAGTATGCAATTGAGATCTTGAGGAGATTCAGGATGGATGACTATAGACCAATGGCTACACCTATGGCTACCAATCTAAAAAAGGTGATCACTTCAGATTTAGAGTTGGTAGATCCCAAGATATACAAGCACCTGATAGGGTCCTTGATGTATTTGGTCAACACCAAGCCAGATATATGTTTTTTTGTGAACACCTTGAGTCAATTCATGGAGTCGAGGCAAGTGCATTAGATAGCAGTGAAGCATATGCTTAGGTACTTGAGAGGTACAGTGGATTATGGATTGAGGTATCTTGGAGGAGATGGAGTGGAGTTTCAAGGAGATATAGACTTAAATTGGGAAGGGAGTGCAGTAGACAGAAAGAGCACCCCGGGGTGTTTATTCACCTTGGGATCATCAGTGATTACTTGGTTTAGCATGAAGTAGATTTTTGCAGCACTAAGTTCAGCAGGAAGCAAATTCTATAGCACTCATTTCAGCAGGAAGTAGACCTTTGTAGCACTCATTTCAGTGGGAAGCAAAATTTTGTAGCACTCAATTTAGCATAGGCAGAGTATATGACAGCGAGTATGGCTAGTTGTGAATCCATTTGGCTTCGCAAATTTCTTACAGGTTTATTTGATCAGGAGTTGGAGCCTATGGTGATATACTGTGATAATCATAGTTGTATCAAAGTCTTAGAGAATCCAGTATTCCATGACAATTCCAAGCATATAGAGATCGGATACCACTTCATTCGAGATAGAAACTAGAAGGGAGTATTGAATCTTTAGTATATTTCCACAGATGAGCAGGTTGTAGATAATATGACCAAACCCTTGGTTAAAGGGAAGTTTGAGTTTTTCAAAGACAAACTTGGAGTGATGCATAATACTTTCCTCACTAAGAGGGAGTTTTGATTCATGGTAGCATCAGAGATGTATTTATGCACAGGTATATGTGTCTAGGCATGTGGAAATCGTCCAAAGCATTCTATCTCTGAATTTACTTTAATTAAAGGAATTATTAAAGTAAAGTATTTTTATTTAGTAAGTCGAGTTTTATTTAAGGAAATTCTTTAATTACCATTAGTAAATTAAATAACAGTCGTTGATCTCAAGTGAGATGAGAAGTAATCTCAACCGTCAATCACTTTCGAGATTAGGTTTAATTCATAACTCAATCTTATAAAAGAAAGGTTAGGGTGAAGGAGGAAGACACATGATACACTTGATATATTGATCGAGAGAGATTGATTTGACATAGAGAGTATTGGATCATGAAGGAATGTGATTCAGAGATATCTTGGATAGGTGGAAAAGGACTTCCATCTAGATATCTAGGCTAGAGGAAGAGAGAGAATAGTTGTATAGTAGAAGGATCAGCCACCGCAAACAATGCAGGTTTTTTGGTACACGTGGCGGTTTTTATCTTATCAGATGTGTAGATAGCATAGAACAACATGGATATCAACGTAACAGTCGGGTTGTTTTCATACAAGATCGTACAACAGGTTTTGCAGTAGATCAACCAATCAGGTTTTTATGTAATTTGTCTCTTTTCTATTTGGGTGATTTTCCTAGTAAGGGATCCCTTGTAAGCTTTGGAGTTTTTTGAATGATAAGATTAGTTGATGGAAAGAATATACGTGTGTGTTGTGCATGATATTTTTGGTTTCAAGTATTGCTTTCACTATATTTATTTGATTTGAACATTCCAGCGGTGTATTTTTGTTTTGTGAGCTACTAATATAAATTGCAGTAAGGAAATCACTAGATAACAAGATACCTAGGTGTTGGAGTAAGGATTTTAACAACCGGAACATGGCATATCCTGCTAATCAATGTGCAATTAAACCTATATTGTACTTACCTATCTACCAACTATGTTATGCTACTGCTATGCTACATCAAATCCTACAATGTTTTGAGACTTCACAATGCATTTGACCCTTGTGGGACAAAATATGTGTTTAGCCTTCTTCCATTGATAATCCCTTAGAGAGGTTGATGCTACAATGTGTCTAACTTCATTGTTCTTACTTTGTTGATGTATACCAGGAGAAATGGGGTTAATCAATGCATGAACAACATCTCAACGTGTTTCAAGAATTTGTTGTCATATAACAACACCAAAGATCCTAGTTGTAAAATTTTGTGTTGAATGTTACGGTATTTCCATGCTTTATGTGACTTCTTATCACCCACTTAATTGTATTCCACCATAAACTAGTCCTCTTCTAGTTCCATAAGACCATCCATTCATTGTTGTAGTGATTGGTCATCATTGTTGCATTTAAATTAGAACATTGCATCCTAAGTGTTGTGCCAATGCATATAGATCTTACATTATAACGTACAAGTTTTTTGCAATGAACACTACTAAAGAGTCATTGTTGATTATGATGTATGTTACAGTGTGCAAAACTTTTGCATTTGTAGGAATTTTAGTAAATCATTCGTGTACATATAATTAACACTTTTGCATTGTTATGTATTATGTACTATACAATGTAGTTTTGTGTATTGCATAGTTAATGTTCATTTGATACTAACAAAAAGGAAGAAAAAACAAATAAAAGCATATGTCAATATAAACATGATATAGAATATATTGTATATGCTTAGAGTTCACATAGCCAGTGTTGGAATCAGGAGAAGTTGGACGAGCCAGGGAAGTATTAGTACTAGTGCATCACAAACATTGGGACAACAACGGAGTCAGAGGTAAACATCCATAAACTATTTTTCTTCTAGATGTCACAACAGTAACAAACACATACCTAAATATTTATAAACTATCTCTCTTTTAGACATGAGAAACAAATAGCATCATTTGCTTATGCAATTTACAAATTACTATGTTTATTTCAAGAAAAATAGGAATACCTGCAAGTGAACCAATCAATGTTGGAGATTCGAGTGTAATAGAAATAGGTATAAGTGAAGCAACCAGCCCTGTATAAACAGGTTGAAGGTACATTAATAGCAGCAAATGCATATTCAACTCCATTTGAATCTATGTGTGTAGTATGTGACTCTCTTACAGGGGAATGTGTGTTGATAAAAAATGCAATGATTGATTGTGTACGATGTCATCAGAGATGCCCTTTATTATATATATTTCCTAAATTGTATTATATGCACCATCAAAAACAATAGTCTGCAATGCACTGTTAGGGAACCTATACTAGACAATCTGCTTCCTAGCTTAACATAAATTCCATATGAAATATATTTTCAAAAAATCCAAGTATTTTTTATATTCTACGTGAGTGCATGGAAAATTAACATTAAATGAAGACAGTGTCATCATGCATGTCAGCTAAAAAAAAAAGGGTATTACAATCATGTTCATGTATCCGCAAAAGAACTTGAATGGGTGAACTTATTAACTTCAACCATTGATTTTACTTTTTGATAAGTAACCTGGAAAATGCTCCTGATTTGTATTTGACTTTACAAGTTTTATTTTTTGCAGAGTGAACAAACATGGAAAAGCTTTGATTTCATTGTTACTTTGATGGAAAAGCTTAAAGAACCAATGCTTTGTATCATTTTGTTCCAAGTTACCTATTTATTTATTCTTGTTTTGCAATAGGTCAAAATTTATATTGACTTAAATAGTGTACACCAGAACAATGTCAAATTTAAGAAGCATTGATTCATCCAATTACATTTACTAATTCGCCAATGGAATTCTGTTGGAATATGCAATAATAACTTGTGTGGTATTGTTAAAATGTATTAAGTTGAAAGGTAATAATGTCTACTCTTATGTAAAAGATTTATCTGACATGCATCATAATGTAATATACTCTTGTTACCATTCATTATATAAAGAGGTGAAATTACATTTATCCCACATGTATTTTGGGATGTAATTCCTCCATACCTCTTGGTATATAATAGATGTAAGAGAGACCCATGAGGTACATTGAAATGAAGGATCACATAGTGATCATATACATTGGAATGATGTAAATATGGTGTGTGATGTGTGGGAGCTCAAGTGTAAGATTGGATATTTCTAAAGAATAAAGAAGACAATACATGCCCATTGATGTTTCCGCATTTTGGGGTTTTACCACATATATCTGGTGTACTCTCCTTTTTTTCTTGTCTCTTTCTTATTTTGATTATATTTTGTTGTATGGATAGGAGGATAGACTATTATTGTTCTGTTGTTTTATATTGATGTATGTTATTCATATGTCTCGGTATTCTAACATGGTATGAGAGCAGGTTACTATGGTCTACCTCCTTGAGTAAAAAAATTTACAAGAGCATTTTATTCATGTTTACTTGGGATCTCCTTATTTTGTAGTTTTGCCATCAAATCTAGTAGCCATTAAGGCTTCTCTTTAGATATGGGCATTTTGCTACAAGATTGAGATTTTTTTCTCAAAACCCTAACCTGTGTTTTTAATATTTCTCACATTTATATGAATTTTTTTAAAAGCATGATCCCGCCGTCTCTGGAACATATCTTTCATCCAAGATCAACTATTGGTTCGTCAAAATCAGCTTCATTTTGCCCAATTTTAAATTAATTTTCCTAGCCTAGCCTACACCATTTTAATTTTTAGTAAACCTAAAGCTTTTTTTGGTAAATTGTTAGGGTTGGTATTTACCAAACCAATTTTTTTTACTAGGCCATTTTTTTTTATTGAACCTAGTTTTTCTTCCGATGCTAATATATTTTGATCTAGGAGGTGGTTTACAGTGGAATTTTTCTTGTTGGGTCCAGTTTTTCACTGCCTAACTAACCATCCAACCCACTCTCTAATCAAAGGTTGTACGGATTGATTTTTCTTGTTCCATAGTCATGTTTTTTGGCATTTTTATTGTACATCCACCATTGTTTTGCATATCTTACCATGAGTGCTTGTTGTGATGGTAGATCTAGCTACATGAGAGAGAATTTGTCTTCTGTAAGGACAATTTCTCTTTTGGGATCTATTTTTACATGTACAATCATTTTTTTCAATGAAAGTCTACTAATTTCTCTACTTGAGGTTGTTTTCTAAAGTTGGAAGGCCTAACTTGACTATGGAAGGCCAAAATTGACTATGGAAGGCCGAATTTGATTGTTGGGTTGTCGTTTTTCCTTACCAAGCATCCATTTACCCTCCATGCAGGTCGTACAGACGCACTTCTTGTTGCACACAAAGGAAATCAAGGTATTTGGAAGCCAATTTCTCATATTTGAGGGTTCATTTGCTTCGTACCGACCAATTTTCTTAGTTAGCAGTGGATCCAACCTTTTTTACAACCAGGAAAGTATTTTAGCAGCAAGCCAATATGTTTTTCCTCAAACATGAGGGTTTATGTGCCTCATTCTCTCTGTGTGCATATAACCAAGTTTGTATGGCCACAGCTTGGCTTCCTCACAAACTGTATACCCTTGATTTCAACTGGGTTCTCTCTCTTTGCTCAGATCTAGGGTAATTTCTTCCAACATTCATCACAGATAAGAGCAATTATGTTTCTTTTTTCTTAGCTTCTTGTATATTTTCATTAGGGTTTAGTTTCTTAGTTTTTTCATCATGTTTGCAGAGGTTGTCTCTTGTTCTTGATGTTTGCTTGTCACAAACCAACCTGTGTGGAAGATATTTTTCTACATTTTCAGGAGCATGTATCTCTAGCATTTTATCATGGTGATAGCAAGAAACCATCCAATGCTTAAGGCTTAGTTTCTTAATGGCTAGATTTTTCAAGTGGTATCATTTTTTATTTCGATCATATTTTGCTCTCTATTTATATGTTTTTGTTGACCCTTCTTGTGTAAAATCAATTTCATTTTTTATGGGCTTATCATGATCATTATATGCTTTACTCTTGGAAGTTATTGTGTGTATATTATCTCTCTATTTGTTTCACTTTCTCCACAGGAGTTTTTTGTGAAGAGTTGTGGAATAGCTTGGTTCTGCAAATTGTTCCTATCTTGAGTTTCTAAGCATATTGATATTGTCATTCAGCATTAATTCTTGACAATTGCAAGTGTCTTGTTCTTGCACTTTATTGAGGATATGATTGCAGTTGTAATGGCTTCCTACATTGTTCCTCTCTTCATCTTATCCTTGAGAGCAACAAAGTTTAAAACTATTTGTGACTTTATATGGGATGTTTGAAGTTGTAATCAAGGGGAATGTAATGTCATGTAATGAAATTCCATTTTGTATCGCCATATTCTAGTAACAATGTAATGTAATGAAGTGCCATCTTCTACTATAAAGTCATGATTATTATCTTTATGGCTCATTTTTTTATGGATAGACCATTGGGGTATTTTATTCACAATGTAATCTTCAGTAAAGTTCTTTGGTTGTGAAGATTGCCTACTGGAAACATTTTGATGTATAGATTTGGGGTTCTTGTATTTGTAATACTGTCTACTAAAGTAGTATTACACTTGTCAGCTTGGTTTGGACAACTGTTTGCTTGCCACATGTTTTTTTGTATTGGCCATCTCAGGTTTATGTACATTGTTTTGGTGTTATGCAAGAGTTCTTTCAACTATCAGTTGAGTTATGGTTGTGATGATTGTCTTCTAGCAACATGCTATGTTGTATTGACCATTTGAGGTTTCTATATACTGTACTAGTGTTCTGCAAGTGTTCATCGTACAACTTGGTTCTGGTGCAATTTAATGATTTAGTGAGAAGTAGTTGTTATATTCATCAAATCCATGAGGTGAAATGTGTTCTTATTCACATCTTATGGGAAATTATGGAACTTATCATCAAAGGGGGTGTTGATGTAATTCCATCTTCCTCCATAAGTGTTCCTTCTCACTAGTATTCATTAAGGGGGAGTGTTGGAATGAATTACTCTGGAAGGTATTATATTTCTTATTCTTACAAGGAATGTTGGAAGGTATTGTAATGTCATATTCCTCCATAAGTATTCCTTCTCCCTAGTCCTCATTAAGGGGGAGTGTTGGAATATATAATGATGACTTGTGTGGTATGTTGGAATGTATTAATTTGGAAGGTAATAATGTCTACTCTTATGTAAAAGAGTTATCCCACATGAATCATGATGTAATATACTCTTGTTACCATTCATTATATAAAGAGGTGAAATTATAGTTATCCCACATATATTTTGAGATGTAATTCCTTCATACCTCTTGGTATATAATAAAGGTAAGAGAGACCCATGAGGTACATTGAAATGAAGTATCACATAGTGATCATATACATTGGAATGATGTGAATATGGAGTTGTGATGTGTGGGAGCTCAACTGTAAGATTAGATATTTCTAAAGAATAAAGAAGACAATACCTTCTCATAGATGATTCCCCATTTCGGGGTTTTACTATGTATATCTAGTATACTTTTTTTTTCTCTTGTCTCTTTCTTATTTTAATTATATGTTGTTGTATGGATAGGAGGCTAGACTAGTAATTTTCTATTGTTTTATATTGTTGTGTGTTATTCATGTGTCTCAATATTCTAACAAATACTTGGTAGTTCATGTTCAAGCAAATTGACAAATGTTGAAGCAAATTGTGTGATGTCCACTTCATTTTCAAAGTGTTGTTAAAGTCCATGAGGTCCAAATGGAAGTAGCATACTTGCATAAGGGGAAACTCTTTATCATACTCTCATTACTTTTGTTCCTTCTATATAGCTTCAATGCGCACAAGCTAGGTAGCAGCATTGAACTAACTAGGTTTTTTGACAAAGAAAAAAATGAAAAATATCGCATCACGGTTAAGGCTCCCTACATGGAAAATACAATGAAAGATTTTCTCGGCTTGATCCGACTATTTTTTAAACCAAGAAGATATCAGAGCTTAAACGAGAAAACGATCTATGCAAGCCCATTGTACCATATTTTGAACCTATTGTCAATGAATGGATCCATCTCCTAAGGACAATGATGTCAATCATCCTAACACAAGAATGATTTCTTTTGTTTTTCAATTAATGCTTCTTGTTTTCATGGTTTTCCTTTCTATGTATGACAATTTACAAGCCTTGGTTATATTAACCACCATCAATATTTTTTCTATGGCATCTAAGTCCATATGGAAATTTTGTAACTATGATCTAAACTAGTCTTGATCATGGAAGGTGCACAAGACATAGAGCTCATAGAACTCTTATAACATTAAGTGTCCATTGAAATTATTTGAAATGAATTTATAATTCAAATAAATTTAGTGAAGACATGTGATAGTAATGGCATTAGATTCTACGAATTATTTTTGGGTCTTTTGCTTAAATATGGGTACCATAATGTTATTATTATCGATACATTTATCCAGGTCATACTGTGCAATAGTGTGTGCATTGTATATACATTTTCACTACTTTTATGTAAAGATATCATGTCATTGGTGATGAATTCTATGTATTGCTTTTCCATTTCTTTGTCGAGACACTAGAATCATAATTTTATTATTTTTGTGTTCATCTAAATGCTAATGCATAATAACATATGCATTCCATATACATATCATTTATATAGTT
>SNQJ01S0047759.1:49604-93465 GCA_010110895.2 Picea sitchensis
GCTTAAAACCAGAGCCATTGAAGGATTTCAAAGTATTTTGTGATTCATTCAAGGGAGGAGAGCCAATGGCTTTCCAACAAGCAAAAGACATTACACACGTCGAGGCACCCTCGTCGATTACAGTTTGAAAAATGTTCTTATCAAAGACAACAACTTGTATCTGGAACGCGAGTTGCGGGGGTAACCGTGGAATGTGATCATCCAAGTCAAAGACTATTAAATTCATGTTTGTAGGGTCAATTCCACCTATATATTTCAACAATGCCTTCCATTGTGTAGGACAAGACTGAAGGACTTCAAGGGCTGACATTGATGAAGGTGCCTGGGCCAGATCTTCCACAATGCTGTAGTTCTGGGCTGCACGAGCATGAGGATTGAAATCCGACTTGCGAACAACACCTTTGGGGGGTCGTAAGACTGTATCAAGGCTCGGTCTTTCGAGATGAAGAGGACCGTTTGTAATTGGAGTCGGTGGAGAGGGCTGTACCAAAGTGGGAGGTGAATCGTCAACCTTCTCCTTAGATGGAGTATAATCTTTGGCTCTAGTCGTGAGTGCAACATTGTTGGTCTTGGAATCACCAGTACACATCAAAACATAAGATGTGGTAGAAGTAGATGGTTGGTCATGGATGACCAACTGAGCCTGTTGTTGAGATGGGAAGGGTTGGGACAAGACTGCCGGTGTAGATGGTTTAGGTGTTCCTTGAAGGAACTTAGTGACCTCGGCATGTCGTGGACAATCCTTCGTGTAGTGATCATCACCACAGATAAGGCAAGGGTATCATGGTTTGCACTTATCCCGATCTTCAACAGGGGTATTTTTAGGCTGCTCTGTTTGATTATTATTTTTGCTCTCCTTATTCTTGCCTCTCCCTTTCTTTGATTTATTTTTACCGGTCGGGGTAGATTGAACGACGTTCACTTCAGAAGTTTTATCGGTGGAAGTGGAAGGAGACGAAGCATTTTGAACATTAGAAGCAACAAAATTAGGATTGGAGCTTGAAACAAAATGTGATTGGGCTTGGGCAGTACCAATCACACCATCAGCTGCATGTGAGGCAACTGGAGTAGTTGAAGTGCTGGAAGTACCAGGACGAGGTAACTCAGGTAATAAATCATAAAGTGTTCCCATTTGCGAATAAACGAGATCAAGATATTGAGCATGACATATAGCTTGCTCTTCCGTGACAACGCCACCCATGGTAATGTCCTTACCAATTTCATTCACAAATGAATTTGTAAACCATTCGGCCAGTAACTGATCGAGGAGTTCAAGTTTAATGAGACGTCGACGTCGTCACCACTCATGGATATGATCCGAAATATGAGTGCCTTTAGTCTATTTGAAAGAAGTCAAAATCTCAGTCCCAGTATCATAACGGATCGATAACTGGTAATGTGTAAGAAAAGCCATAGCTAGGGTGTTGAAATCAGAGAAAAAACCTCGTGGAAATTCAATATACCACTTCGCAGCAGAACCGGTAAGGGTTCGTTGAAAAAGACGTAAGCGAATGGAGTCATCCATTAATGAGTTAGATGAACACCATAGGTGAAAAGTCATAATGTTATTGTTTGGGTCCTCTCCCGCTTTTCCATCGAATTTCGAAATGTCCGATGGAAGCTTAGCTGGAATAGCAGGCCATTGGGGAGAGTGACGAATAGGATCATTGAGAATTCTAGACAAATCTGGTAAATCCAAAGTAGCAAGAAAAGGTAACTGTCGATTCACCTGTGGGTATTGGTGACTTTGGGGTGGAAGCCCTGTTGGCAAACCAGTAGGACCATATGCAGTCTGCCCATAATAGGAAGACCCTGGCTGATTCGGTGGTGGTTGGAGAGGATAGTAGCTCGAAGGATTATAACCTTGAGTAGGGACATGAGGTTGGGCATTCATACCCCAAATAGGATTTGGTACACCTGGATATGGTTGGCCTATAGTAGGGACAGGTTGTTGCCCCCCAGTCGTTTGAGGAATATTTTGTAGCATTTGATTCCAATACTGGGCCAAAGTAGGAGGTATATTTTGTCCGAAAGGTGGGGTCGGTCCCCCTATCGTAAGTGGAGTTCCAACCGGAAGTTGTGTTCCAATCATAGGCTGTGTAGTAAGTGGATTGTGTCCGGGAGGAGGAAACGAAATCATTCCACCTTGTCCACCAACGAGAATCTGCAAGTTCGGTGCAATAGTAGGTATAATGCCACTAGGATTAGGATTTCCGAAAGGAAATTGAGGGAGTGTCAGAATATAACTGGGAATAGGATGCCCAGAAGGACCACCAGGAGTACCAGAGGGAGTTTGCGGAGGTGTTGGAACATAAGCATTCAACAAGGCATTAAACGCATGGTATTCGGGGGGTATAGTCGGAGTGACATTGGGCACTCGCTGTGTGTTGATAGGAGGGAGACCAGCTGTAGTGAACCCAGTTGGGACATCCGTAGTAATCGTGAGATGGTCCATCTCAACAGGAAGAGTAAATTGATAAGTAGTATTCACCGGGACCGTCTCAGTCTCAGAAAACACTAGAGGGTTAATTTCGGAGACGACAGGTGACTCAGGACTAAAGAGCGGCCAACGGACGTCTGCTGACCAAAAAGGATCTTGGCCTTCTTCACCGGGAAAGGGCCCAACGGGTGATCCAGAAGAGGTAACAAATACGTCTCCAACAAGATTTAATTGCACAAAAGGTCGTTCACCACGACAAATTCGATAGTCTTCTCTAGTATTAGTAATTTGTAAAATTTCTAGAGATTCAGTTGATTCCACTTATGGTGTGGTAACAACTGCAGTGTCACAGTGCTGAGGAGAATCCTTAGGTGTAGCTGTAGTCAAAGGTTGTGACGCGTCTAGATGATCTGGAGATAAACCTTGCATTCTACGTGAGCGACGTGGGGGAGATATTGCGAACAAATAACAAGCTCCGCGAAGAAACCCCTATGGTCAACTTCGAGAACAAACAACACGTGCTAGTAAACAAAATCTAGGAAGCAATCACGAAGCAAACAAGACCTTCTAATTTTGAAGCCACTAGTTGGTGATGAAATCCAACGTCGCAACAACGAGATGAGAAGGGGCGGGGCTAGGGTGGAAAAGTTATGCTGACGACCGGCTTAACGAACTTACACCCTGGTGCAAGCTCCCACACATAATTGTGGGTATACCCTCCAAGGAGCCCGAGTGAGTTTGATCAACGTCAATTCCAGGTACCGTGAAGACTTTCCCCTTCACATTCACCTTGGATAAGATCCTAGAGATATAGGTCACTAAGGTCACCACAAACAACAGTACAGTCTGGGGGAACAATCGACAGTCCGATCCACACGCAAGGGCAGGGTATCGAGCCTGAAATCAACTCAAAAGGCTTCCACTCATCATTGTGGGTATACCTTTGAGTGACCCCTTTAATACGTGCAATATCTACACGGATGCCAACAAAGCAGGGTGAGTAACTCTGCCAATACCAATGCGACCTAGTTCTTGACCCTTGTGTTAGAAGGGCTTCCCAGGACAATATGTTGCAAATGGAATTTAACACTCCCTAACTCAAGATGCTATTGTGTGTTTTGAGCTTTTGGAGAGTGTATCTCTCTTCCTACTCCAAAGCACTAGCCTAGCTAAATGTTGGTGTAAAAGAGCCCTAGAAAAGAGTTACTAGATAAATTTTAAAATTACGCAATGTTTTTAAGAGCTGTTATTTACTCAAAGGTAACGGAAGTGAAACTTGTGTTGTATAAATCTGACCCAAACAATGCAAGAATGAAAATGAAAAATAACACTTTCCGTTCAATGAATCCTATGTATGGGAGAGAGAGAAAGTTTTCAAGATCAACCCTATACTACACTGCAAAATTTCCTTTCAAATGCCAACACAAACAATCATTTAGCAAACGACAATTCTTTATGTGTCTTTTTCAAAGACTTCAACAATCTCTAAATTTTGATTTTCAATGTTTTCTAAAAGACAAAAACAATTTCTTGAAAGAAAAACATGTTGTTCACTTTCCAAAAAGAATTCTCATTATACCAATGAGAGAGCAGAAAATCAAATCATAAATAATCAAGCAATAACAATCCAATCAACTCTTTCAATGAAAGCAAAAACAAAAAGAAAACCAATGAGTTTTCTCAATGCAAACAAAATGTTCTTTCAAACCAATAAGCAAGTGAGAAAAACCAAGTACTCAACTTTCAACCAATCACTGGTTCTTAACCAATCAGACACATTCAACTCCTGAAGTCAGAGAGAATGATTTTTCCAATAAGAGTCAAGAAATGAAAGTCAAGCCACAAAGGAAAAGAAAAACCTTGAAACCCTAAAACTGGTCACGCATGCAAACTAAAACAAGAAACATATCAATCAATGATCCAAGAAACCCAAAAGAGGTAATTCAACTGATCTGAGCAGTTAGAAAAACCAAAACTCAATTTCAAAAATTTGAAAAATCTTGTTCGCAGGCAAGCAGTGTTACACAGTGCGAGAATCTATGATTCTCGCAGGTGACCCTTTAGCAAGGTGCGAGGTTCTCGCACTGAAACTTATGTGCAGAGTGCGAACTCTCCAAATTCTCCTAGGCTGCAAATGGAGTGCAGTGCGAGAATCCTGAACATGACCAAAAATTTGAAAAATGAAGTCAAATTCAAAAGAGCTTCTGGAGTTAGAAGGTCTATCAGGATATCCTGAAGACTCAAAGACTGATAAGACAGGAGAAAAATGAAACTAGAGCAAATGGCCACAAAAAAATGCAAAAAACCACAAATAAAAAGGGATTGTTCCCTAGTGGAGTCACCAATTTTGTTATTGGATAAATCCGTAAGTGCGGACACAAACCGATCTCCCTAGATCCACCTGGATCTAGAACAAAGCAAGACAGAATAATACTCTTTCCCTAGATTTCAACTATTGAATGAACTAGGAGGCAAGAATCATAAACATACCTTATGATTGCTTCCTTGGGTCTTTGTTGTTCCAGCTTCGCTCCAATGCTCTTGTTCCATCAAGACCACAACAATACAAACCAATCAAAGTGAAGACAACTCAATATATTCAACAGTTAATCTATGTATATGATCAAGGAGTTATACAATAAAGTGACATTAGCTTTATGGGAAAGGGACATATTACTGTATTATATTGATGGAAAGCAAATATTACAACCTAAGCCTTGATGTTGCAAACCTCCTTTCTATGGCTCCTGGCTCTGACACACACACTTGCTCACTTGCATGAAGAAGATCAACCACTTTTGATAACCTTGCTGGGGTTCTCTAGCTGCTGTAGCTTCAATCCTTCACACAATATTTCACTAATTCTCCAATAAGCTTCTTGCTTGCTTGCTTCTAACCTCTTCCATGAGAATCCCCTCAATATATAAGATATAATGAATTAGTTACTTGGATAGGAATGATCCCAAAATATCAGGAAATCCAGTACTTAGATAACCATTCGAATTCCATCTCATCCTTCTAGAATATTCCCTTCTAGAAGCTTCGAGAATTCATCCTTTTCCCTTCTTTAGAAAGAGTTCACACCCTAGCAGTTAGACACAGTGCAAACTTCTCGCACCCTAGCTTAAAGCAGCCTGCGAGAATCATGCATTCTCGTAGGCAAATGTATTGGTAGCCTATGAACCTTCCTCAAAAATATGATTTCTGAAAAGAGATGAAGGTAACTTTTCTCTGGAGAAATTTTTAATGAAGAGCCTGAGTACACCATAATCAATACATCATCATGACGACCAAAATCATGGGTAACAGGAGGAGCTACTAGATTGGATTAGAGCTCTTGATACATATTTCGACTACGAAGATATCAAAGAGGATAAGAAAGTCAAGCATGCTGTTATGCGCTTGAAAGGACATGCAAAATTATGGTGAGACGAGCTACAAGATGACAGACGCTGCAAAGGCAAGCAGAAGATTAAGAGTTGGGATCGAATGATTGCAAAGATGAAGGAAAATTTCATCCCAAGAGACTATCAAATTACTCTGTTCAGGAGGATGCAGAACCTAAGACAGAAGATGATGACAGTGAAAGAATACACAGAGGAATTCTATCGATTGAACATCAGGGCAGGTCATCGGGAGAGCGATGATGAGAAGGTTGCTAGATATCTGAATGGTCTGAGATACTACATTCAGGATGAATTGAGCATGGTAACCATTCAGACGGTGGAGGATTCTTATCAGATGGCGCTGAAAGCTGAGGAGAAGCTGAGCCATAATCAAGGTCAGCGAGGGCGAGGTAGAAGTCATCCCAGAGGCAAAGCAGTTGCCTAGGATAAATACCAGAATCCCAAGGAGGAATAGAAGAAACCTTAGGGTAAAGTTGAAGGAGGTGGAACCTCACAGCGAGGAACATACGCTAAACAGAGAGGGCAGCATACAGATCAGAGGGGAGATTATGCTGACGCAAACACTTTTCCTCATACCAGAGGTAGAGGAAGAGGAAGAGGTGGAGTCATCACATGCTTCACATGTGGGAAGAATGGGCACAAGTCTTACGAATGTTCAGAGAAAGGGAAGGACATTGGAGAAGCTCACATCACCGAAGTGCAGAGGCGGGATGTTGAGGCAGAAGACGCTGAAGGCGGAAGATCGCTTATGATGCAAAAAGTCCTTTTGACACCCGAGAAGGTGGCGGAAAGCTCAGTCCAAAGGACCAGACTTTTCAGAATAGCTTGCAAGACCAAGGACAGGGTGTGCAAGGTTTTTTTTGACAATGGTAGCATGGATAATATTGTATCTACAGAGATGGTAGAGAAGATGGAGCTGGAGATGACTGATCATCCAAGCCCATACAGAGTTTCATGGCTACAGAAAGGACACCAGGTAACTGTTACTAAACAATGCTTGGTTGAATTCAAAATAGGGGGGTATAATGATAAGATTTTATGTGATGTTATTCCCATGGACATATGTCATTTATTGCTGGGTAGACCATGACAATATGACATAAATGTGATTCATGATGGGAGAATGAACACATATACCCTGGAGAAGAATGGGAGAACCCATATGTTGCTTCCGATAAAGGATAAGGAGGTGAAGCCGAAAGTAAGCAACACAGTACTTATCATGAGTGGGAAAGAGATTCTTACAGAGGTGAAGAAGAAAGAATATCCACAATTCTTTGTGGTCAGGAAACCAAGGATTGTTCTGACTAGCACAAGAGTGGAAGATTTATCAGATGAGGTTCAGGAACTGTTGGAAGAGTTTGTTGACATCATAGTGGACGAATTACCTCGTTCGTTGCCACCGATGAGGAGTGTGAGTCATCATATAGACCTCATACCAGGAGCCATTTTGCCAAATAAATCCGCGTACAGATTGACACTGCAAGAGAATGAAGAGGTTAAAAGGCAGGTCCAGGAGTTAATGGACAAAGGGTTGGTTAGGGAAAGCTTGAGTCCGTGTGCCGTTCCAACAATACTCAGTCCAAAGAAAGATGGAGGTTGGAGAATGTGTACTGACTCGAGGACGATCAATAAGATGACCATCAGGTACAGGTTTCCATTGCCGAGGATGGATGATCTGATGGATTGCATGAGCGGGGCAAAGTATTTTTCAAAGATAGATTTGAAAAGCGGATATCACCAGATTCGCATGAGAGAAGGCGATGAATGGAAGACAGCCTTCAAAACCAACGAAGGACTGTATGAATGGCTTGTCATGCCATTTGGCTTGACGAATGCACCAAGTACCTTTATGAGGTTAATGAATGAAGTCCTAAAGGATTTCATTGGGAAGTTCTTCATAGTGTATTTGGATGATATACTGATTTACAGTAAATCAGTGGCAGAACACTTGAAGCATTTGGCTACAATGATGCAGAAGCTACAACAGGAGAAGATGTTAATAAATATGAAGAAGTCCTTGTTTATGAAGACAGAGCTCATATACTTGGGTTTTGTTATATCGGCGAATGAGTTAAGGATGGATCCAGATAAGGTGGAAGTGATCAAGAATTGGCCATCATTGAGAAATATTTTTGAAGTGAGGAGTTTTCATGGTTTGGCTAGTTTCTACTGGAAGTTCATTAGGAATTTCAGTGGGATTAGCGCATCGATGATGGATACAGTGAAGAAGCGGCATAAGTCTTTTCACTGGACAGCAGAGGCTGAAAAGAGCTTCAATCTGTTGAAGCGGAAGATCACGGAGCAACCCGTGTTGGTGTTGCCGGATTTCCAGAAAACATTTCAGGTGAAATGTGATGCAAGCGGATTTGCCGTAGGAGCAGTCTTGAGTCAGGGGGACATACCAATTGCATATTTCAGTGAGAAGTTGAATGAGGCGAAACTAAAATACTCCACGTATGATAAATAATTTTATGCTATCATACAGGCACTGAAGAAGTGGAGTCATTACTTGATCCCAAAGGAATTTGTATTGTACAGTGATAATCATGCATTGCAGTTTGTGACTAAATAGGAGAAGTTGAATTAGAAACATGCCAAATGGGTAGAGTATATCCAGAGTTTCACATTTGTGATTAAGCATATTTCTGGTACTG
This sequence comes from Picea sitchensis, assembly GCA_010110895.2. Taxonomy (NCBI): domain Eukaryota; kingdom Viridiplantae; phylum Streptophyta; class Pinopsida; order Pinales; family Pinaceae; genus Picea; species Picea sitchensis. Next base: position 58,109 of record SNQJ01S0047759.1, read on the forward strand.
CTAACAAAGTGGCTGATGCTTTGAGCAGGAAGTGTTTGTTGTTGCAGGAATTCCGAGTCAAACCATTGGGTTTTGAAAATCTCAGGGACATGTACGCAGGTGATGCAGATTTTGCAGAGGCGTATGAAGCAGCTGAGAACCCAGTTCTCAGAGACAAAATCCCTTAGATAGATTATATGATCTAAGAGGGATTGCTGTTCAGAGGAAATCAATTGTGCATTCCGAAATGCTCCATGAGGGAGAACTTGTTAAAAGAGAAGCATAATGGTGGATTAGTAGGACATTTTGGCCATGATAAGACATTCGCGAAGCTGAGAGAATCATATTTTTGGCCGGGAATGTGAGCAGAGGTCAAGAGATTCATTGACAGATGTCGAGTTTTCCAGCATTCGAAGGGAAGAAAGCAGAATGCAGGTTTTTATCAGCCATTGCCCATACCCGAGAGGCCATGGGAGGCGATTAACATGGATTTTGTATTGGGTTTGCCAAGGACGCAAAGGGGTGTTGATTCCATCTTTGTGGTAGTGGACAGGTTTTCCAAAATGGGACATTTTACCCCATGCCATAAGACCAGCGATGCGACTCACATCGCAAATCTGTTTTTTAAGGAGGTCATTCGACTTCATGGGTTGCCGAAAAGTATTGTTTCGGACAGAGACAGAAAATTCATAGGGCATTTTTGGAGGACCTTATGGAAGAAGCTGGGAACTAACTTGGCATTTAGTTTTTCTTATCATCCGCAGATGGATGGACAGACAGAAGTAGTCAACAAGAGTCTGGGAGACTTGCTGAGAAGCTTGGTGACAGAGCACCATAGCCAATGGGACAGTATATTACCACAGGAAGAGTTTGCATACAATGCTTTAGTGAATCAGAGTACAGGGAAGAGTCCATTCCAGGTTGTCTATGGGATGTAGCTGAGAGGAGTTTTTGAACTGAGGGATTCAGAACAGACTGCTACTAGCAGCGCTAGTGTAGAAGAGTTTTCTGAGATGATGAAGGAACTTCACAGCAGAGTGAAGCAGCGACTGCAAAATTCAAGCCTGGAATACAAGTGCAGAGTAGATCAGCATCGGAGACAACTTCAGTTTGAAGTTGGTGATCTGGTTCTGGCACACTTGAGGAAAGAAAGGTTCAGGAGGGGGACATACAATAAATTGAAAATGAAGAAAATCGGGCCATGTAAGGTCTTGAGAAAATTCGGATAAAATGCTTATGAGATCGAGTTTCCGGATGGCATCGGAATATCTCCGATATTCAACATCTCATATTTATACCCATACAGGGCTGGAGAAGAAGAGGCTGGAGATGGGATGCCAGTGATCTAGTGGATGAAACAATTGCCAATTGCAGAAAAGCTGCAGATGGAATGCATATTGGGCAAGAGAGTGGGTAGGAAGACCAGGAGAAAAGAATACTATGAGTATCTGGTCAAGTGGAAGAATCATCTAGTTGAATATACTAGTTGGGAGAATGAAGCCGCTATACAAAAGCATGGATAGACCATGTAGGAGCTCATGGATAGGAGCCCATAAAAGTTTTTAAGCGAGGGAGTATGATGCATGAGCATCACCGACTCATCAAGCGAGCCAGCGTGGAAGCGGAGGACAGCTGGACAAGCCAACACAAATTTTTGAAAACACTTTGGAATTGATGCGCCAAACCTTTAAAGAAGTCATTTATGAAGGAGCGCCTTTGTATATTGTAATGGAACCTGAGCGGATAGCTCTCGTACTTTAGTAGATAGACGACATTTAATATAGTTAATGCAGTTAGATAGGAATTTAATTCTAGATTTGATAGCTTTAGAATGCAGGGGAAAAACGGATATAGACACCCTCATTGTATCATTGTAACATAAACCTGAGCACAATTCAGAATTCTGGAGAAAGAGCAGAAGAGAATGCAGAGAACTGTATGAAGAACACCCATGTACAGACATTTGAATTAATAGAAGAAAGCTTTGATTCAAATCCATGGTTTTGTGTTATTTCTCTGTGTATTGATGTTATGCTCAATTGATGTCTGCTTCCAGTTATACATTTGCTTTTATATGCTGTGTATGTGATTTCATGGTCAAATTGAAGCCTTAAAAGAATAGTGAATGAGTTTCAATTGTTTCTCGAACTGAGCCAGAGGATTCCTACAAGGAGTGCAGTCGAATCGTCCACAAGGAGTGCATTGACAGAAGGGTTCAGGTAGAGGTAGATTTTGTTCTCATTCATCCAGAGGGTGCAGTTGGACACAAGAGCCGTGCAAGGAGTGTGCAGGCCAAGAAGAAGTCTCAGAGTTGCGATTCTGAGCGAAGCATCGAAATACTGATGCCGCAGATGTGCGCAGAGTCAGGGGAGGCTGAACACTTGAAGTGTTTGCAGAGTTGCCGTGATAAGTGAGAGAAAAGGGTTCCCTTTCCTAAGGGACTGAAGCTGGAAAAATCTCAGGAGGAGTGGAGCCTTCAAAATCTGTTGAAGGACTGCATAGAAGGTTTCGCATCAAGGAAATACTCAAGAGGGAGAAGCAACGGACAAGATCTTGTGGAGGGAACTCGTGGAAATCCTGCCAGTCGTCAGGTTCGATAGATTAGTGAGGAGGTTACGGATATACCAGAATCTGAGCTTGAAAGACTGGTGAGCCGTTGGATTAGTAGTTGGTTTCCCGTCAACCATTAGATTCGACAGAAGTTACGCAGGGGTTAAGCCCTAGTGAAAAGAGGAGAAGTTCCGGAGGAGTCATTGGGATATTGAAGTCATCAGGAAATCCAGGAGTGAAGAAATCATAGCATCAGGAATCGCGATCTGTGATATCCCGATAAGCCCAGAACCATCCTTCAGTGGGGACACGTGTCAGGGGATCCCGAGGAGTCGGAGTTCGAGCATCGAAATTTTTGAAGGTAATAAACTCTTGTATATTGGAATCGAGAAACACGATATCCTGATGGAAGGGTTGTGTGGGGCCACAACCAGAGTTAGTGGAAGACAGGTGGCGTGCCGTATCGGGGATCGGGAAAAGGTGAGACCCGAAACCTTTGTCATCAGGATTCGCGATCCCGCGAATCCCGAAATCCTGAAATCCCGATAGAAGTGACGGGAGGATCCCCGATAGGAACATGAAGACATTGGCGCTTACCCATCGGGTTTCGGGGTATTGTGAAGAACGAGGTGCGCGACCATAGGATTTGCAAAATCGTGAAGTCCGATTTCCCGACCATTAAGGGAGATCTTTTGAAGAGTTTCTGTGGGTAAGGAAAATTCCTGATAGGGAATTAGAGGAACATTAGAGTTCTTCGGGTCCAGAGAGGAAGAAGATCCTGTGAGTGCACGTGGACCTTCCGACCTGCGGGTGGTGAAGGGGCTGCGAAGCCGTCATAATATATTGTAAGTTCATGCAAGAGAGGGAGTTACATTTTTCTATTACCATATCCCCGCACTCTGCACATCTATACCTTTCACACCTTCGCACTCTGCACAAGTATATCACCTGGACATGCCTATTTTCAACTCTTGTGCATAGAATTCATACCTCTCATCCTCCTGCACTCTCATAGCCTATTTTCAAAACTTGTTAGGAGAATTCATAATACTCATCCTCCTACAGTTCTACACCTCCATTCTTCCACATTCCGCTGTAATTTTTTTCTTTCGAAAATTTCCTAATCAAAAGCGTTTTTACTTAGCCATTTTTAGGTTGTGCAGAGGATTTTTCTATGACCATATCTCCATACTCCATACAAATATATATTTCACACCTGCACACTCCACACAACCAACACTTGGTCTATTTTAAGCTCCTATGTGGAGAATCCATATCACTCATCCTTCTGCACTCTCGTACATCCACACCTACATATTTCCACACTTCACATAGCCATAAATTCTGCACTTCTACACTTCACAAAGGTATATCCCCCACACAACCAACAATTATTTTATTTTCAACCCTTGGGAAAATAATTCATACCACCCATCCTCCCACACTCCAACACTTCCGCACCTCTATACTTCCTATTCTTCCAATAGTTCCAAAATGACATTTTCTATTTGCAACCCACCCAAGAAAGTAGGACTTGCATTTTAATTTATTTTTTGTTTATGTGAATTCAAGATTCATGGTAATCCGCACTAACAAAATTTATTATACTTTCTATTTGTATTTAGTTATATTTAGTCTTGATTGCATACAAGTTACTGAAGTGGGATCTAGCCATATAAATTGTTTACTTTTAAATCCTACAACTCACACCATGTTAAATTATTTCTTTGCAAAGCGATGCGACATATTACTTGGAAAATAAATTAATTATGGTAGTGAAATCTTATCACTTGTTCAATGGTTTAAAATGCATTGGTAAAGTATAAGAAAATGATTGGTCGAAGCCCATGGATAAAAGAATTTAGAAGCGAAAATGTTGGGTTGAGAAAGAATTGGGAAACACAATTTTCAAGGCTTGTATAGTTTCGCCAGATTTGTAATCATTGAATTGAAGCTAGTAATTTTTGGAGAAATGTGTCTGTATGGATTTAAAATAGTAATCATCTACATTTCTATAATCCATACAATTTCTATCATTTATATTATTTTGTGAAACTTGTTTTGCAATTCATTAAGCTTTTCATTTGATATTTAAATTCGATATGAAAATGCATATATGTCAAACAAATAACTTGTTATTTGGAACCCTGTGTAAATATATATACACAATACCCCACTGAATAAAACAAATATTTCATTTAATCCATTAACTAATCATCCTATTTTTTTTATTTAAGTTTGATTGCATTTGGTTCTAGCTAAGATAATTAGAATATTATTAGTATTTATTATCAGACATAAATATCATAGATATTATACTCATATAAATATATTTAGTTACACCAATTTGTTTAAATTAATAGATAGTAAATTTATCATTCCATCTTAGGTCGCAACTGGGGCAATACACAGGTCCACATCAATCCTCAAAACATAGCATATCTAATTGCGATCTGTTGTGGTGGGACCATATTAGATTGTTTCTAGCATGAATTTTTGAGGCTGTCAATAGATGCATATGGTGTTTGCAATCAACATAAAATTTGTTAAAGATATCAAGGCTGAAGCACAAATTCCATGTCTACAAAAATTCTCAAAAAATTTACTATCAAAACTTGTTCCAATTGAAATTTAACTCTAACAAGAACAAATACCACCATAATCAATTGTCAACCATATAACTATGTTTAGTTTCTATTTTATGCTGGTATTTAAAAACTATATAAATGATATGTATATGGAATGCATATGTTATTATGCATTAGCATTTAGATGAACACAAAAATAATAAAATTATGATTCTAGTGTCTCGACAAAGAAATGGAAAAGCAATACATAGAATTCATCACCAATGACATGGTATCTTTACATAAAAGTAGTGAAAATGTATATACAATGCACACACTATTGCACAGTATGACCTGGATAAATGTATCGATAATAATAACATTATGGTACCCATATTTAAGCAAAAGACCCAAAAATAATGCGTAGAATCTAATGCCATTACTATCACATGTTTTCACTAAATTTATCTGAATTATAAATTCATTTCAAATAATTTCAATGGACACTTAATGTTATAAGAGTTCTATGAGCTCTATGTCTTGTGCACCTTCCATGATCAAGACTAGTTTAGATCATAGTTACAAAATTTCCATATGGACCTAGATTCCATAGAAAAAATATTGATGGTGGTTAATATAACCAAGGCCTATAAATTGTCATACATAGAAAGGAAAACCATGAAAAAAAGAAGCATTAATTGAACAACAAAAGAAATCATTCTTGTGTTAGGATGATTGACGTCATTGTCCTTGGGAGATGGATCCATTCATTGAAAGCAGGTTTAAAATATGGTACAATGGGCTTAGATCGATCGTTTTCTTGTTTAAGCTCTGATATCTTCTTGGTTTAAAAAATAGTCAGATCAAGCTGAGAAAATCTTTCATTGTATTTTCCATGTAGGGAGCCTTAACCATGATGCGATATTTTTCATTTTTTTCTTTGTCAAAAAACCTAGTTAGTTCAATGCTGCTACCTAGCTTGTGCGCATTGAAGCTATATAGAAGGAACAAAAGTAACAAGAGTATGATAAAGAGTTTACCCTTATGAAAGTATGCTACTTCCATTTGGACCTCATGGACTTTAACAATACTTTGAAAATGAAGTGGACATCACACAATTTGCTTCGACATTTGTCAATTTGCTTGAACATGAACTACCAAGTATTTGTTAGAATATTGAGACACATGAATAACACACAACAATATAAAACAACAAAAAATTACTAGTCTAGCCTCCTATCCATACAACAACATATAATTAAAATAAGAAAGAGATAAGAGAAAAAGAAAGTACACTAGATATACATAGTAAAACCCCAAAATGGGGAATCATCTACGAGAAGGTATTGTCTTCTTTATTATTTAGAAATATCTAATCTTACACTTGAGCTCCCACACATCAAAACTCCATATTCACATCATTCCAATGTATATGATCACTATGTGATACTTCATTTCAATGTACCTCATGGGTCTCTCTTACCTTTATTATATACCAAGAGGTATGGAGGAATTACATCTCAAAATATATGTGGTATAAATATAATTTCACCTCTTTATATAATGAATGATAACAAGAGTATATTACATCATGATGCATGTGGGGTAACTCTTTTACATAAGAGTAGACATTATTACCTTCCAAATTAATACATTCCAACATACCACACAAGTCATCATTACATATTCCAACACTCACCCTTAATGAGGACTAGGGAGAAGGAATACTTATGGAGGAATATGAAATTACAATACCTTCCAACATTCCTTGTAAGAATAAGAAATACAATACCTTCCAGAGTAATTCATTCCAACACTCCCCCTTAATGAATACTAGTGAGAAGGAACACTTATGGAGGAAGATGGAATTACATCAACACTCCCCCTTGATGACAAGTTCCATAATTTCCCATAAGATGTGAATAAGAACACATTTCACCTCATGGATTTGATGAATATAACAACTACTTCTCACTAAATCATTAAATTGCACCCGAACCAAGTTGTACGATGAACACTTGAAAAACACTAGTACAGTATATAGAAACCTCAAATGGTCAATACAACATAGCATGTCGCTAGAAGACAATCATCACAACCATAACTCAACTGATAGTTGAAATAACTCTCGCATAACACCAAAACAATGTACACAAACCTGAGATGGGCAATACAAAAAAACATGTGGAAAGCAAACAGTTGTCCAAACCAAGCTGACAAGTGTAATAATACTTTAGTAGACAGTATTGCAAATACAAGAACCCCAAATCTATACATCGAAATGTTTCCAGTAGGCAATCTTCACAACCAAAGAACATTACTGAAGATTACATTGTGAATAAAATACCCCAATGGTCTATCCATCAAAAAATGAGCCATAAAGATAATAATCATGACTTTATAGTAGAAGATGGCACTTCATTACATTACATTATTACTAGAATATGGCGATATAAAATGGAATTTCATTACATGACATTACATTCCCCTTGATTACAACTTCGAACATCCCAGATAAAGTCACAAATAGTTTCAAACTTTGTTGCTCTCAAGGATAAGATGAAGAGAGGAACAATGTAGGAATCCATTACAACTGCAATCATATCCTCAATAAAGTGCAAGAACAAGACACTTGCAATTGTCAAGAATTAATGCTGAATGACAATATCAATATGCTTAGAAACTCAAGATAGGAACAATTTGCAGAACCAAGCTATTCCACAACTCTTCACAAAAAACTTCTGTGGAGAAAGTGAAACAAATAGAGAGATAATATACACACAATAACTTCCAAGAGTAAAGAATATAATGATCATGATAAGCCCATAAAAAATGAAATTGATTTTACACAAGAAGGGTCAACAAAAACATATAAATAGAGAGTAAAATATGATCGAAATTAAAAAATGATACCACTTGAAAAATCTATCCATTAAGAAACTAAGCCTTAAGCATTGTATGGTTTCTTGCTATCACCATGATAAAATGCTAGAGATACATGCTCCTGAAAATGTAGAAAAATATCTTCCACACAGGTTGGTTTGTGACAAGCAAACATCAAGAACAAGAGACAAACTCTGCAAACATGATGAAAAAACTAAGAAACTAAACCCTAACGAAAATATACAAGAAGCTAATAAAAAAGAAACATAATTGTTCTTACTTGTGATGAATGTTGGAAGAAATTACCCTATATCTGAGCAAAGAGAGAGAACCCAGTTGAAATCGAGGTTATACAGTTTGTGAGGAAGCCAAGCTGTGGCCATACAAACTTGGTTATATGCACAGAAAGAGAATGAGGCACATAAACCCTCATATCTGAGGAAAAACATATTGTCTTGCTGCTAAAATACTTTCCTGGTTGTAAAAAGGTTGGATCCACCGCTAACTAAGAAAAATGGTCGGTACAAAGCAAATAAACCCTCAAATATGAGAAATGTGCTTCCAAATACCTTGATTTCCTTTGTGTGCAACAAGAAGTGCGTCTGTACAACCTGCATGGAGGGTAAATGGATGCTTGGTAAGGAAAAGACAACCCAACAGTTAAATTCGGCCTTCCATAGTCAATTTTGGCCTTCCATAGTCAAGTTAGGCCTTCCAACTTTAGAAAACAACCTCAGGTAGAGAAATTAGTAGACTATCATTGGAAAAAATGATTGTACATGTAAAAATGGATCCCAACAGATAAATTGTCCTTACAGAAGACAAATTCTCTCTCAGGTAGCTAGATCTACCACCACAACAAGCACTCATGGTAATATATGCAAAACAATGGTGGATGTACAATAAAAATGCCAAAAAACATGACTATGGGACAAGAAAAATCAATCCGTACAACCTTTGATTAGAGAGTGGGTTGGATGGTTAGTTGGCCAATGAAAAATTGGACCCAACAAGAAAAAATCCACTGTAAACCACCTCCTAGATCAGAATATATTAGCTTCGGAAGAAAAACTAGGTTCAATAAAAAAAACCGGCCTGGTAAAAAAAATTGGTTTGGTAAATACCAACACTAACAATTTACCAAAAAAAGATTTAGGTTTACTAAAACTTAAAATGGTGTAGGCTAGGCTAGGAAAATTAATTTAAAATTGGGCAAAATGAAGCCGATTTTGACGAACCAATAGTTGGTCTTGGATGAAAGATATGTTCCAGAGACTATGGCGGGATCATGATTTAAAAAAAATTCATATAAATGTGAGAAATATTAGAAACACAGGTTAGGGTTTTGAGAAAAAAAATCTCAATCTTGTAGCAAAATGCCCAGATCTAAAGAGAAGCCTTAATGGCTACTAGATCTTACGACAAAACTACAAAATAAGGAGATCCCAAGTAAACATGAATAAAATTCTCTTGTAAAATTTTTTACTCAAGGAGGTAGACCATAGTAACCTACTCTCATACCATGTTAGAATACCAAGACATATGAATAACATACATCAATATAAAACAACAGAACAATAATAGTCTATCCTCCTATCCATACAACAACATATAATCAAAATAAGAAAGAGACAAGAAAAAAAGGAGAGTACACTAGATATATGTGGTAAAACCCCAAAATGCGGAAACATCCATGGGCATGTATTGTCTTCTTTATTCTTTAGAAATATCCAATCTTACACTTGAGCTCCCACACATCACACACCATATTTACATCATTCCAATGTATATGATCACTATGTGATCCTTTATTTCAATGTACCTCATGGGTCTCTCTTACATCTATTATATACCAAGAGGTATGGAAGAATTACATCCCAAAATACATGTGGGATAAATGTAATTTCACCTCTTTATATAATGAATGGTAACAAGAGTATATTACATTATGATGCATGTCAGATAAATCTTTTACATAAGAGTAGACATTATTACCTTTGAAATTAATACATTCTAACAATACCACACAAGTTATTATTGCATATTCCAATAGAATTCCATTGGCGAATTAGTAAATGTAATTGGATGAATCAATGCTTCTTAAATTTGACATTGTTCTGGTGTACGCTATTTAAGTCAATATAAATTTTGACCTATTGCAAAACAATAATAAATAAATAGGGAACTTGGAACAAAATGATACAAAGCATTGGTTCTTTAAGCTTTTCCATCAAAGTAACAATGAAATCAAAGCTTTTCCATGTTTGTTCACTATGCAAAAAATAAAACCTGTAAAGTCAAATATAAATCAGGAGCATTTTCCAGGTTACTTATCAAAAAGTAAAATCAATGGTTGAAGTTAATAAGTAAACTCACCCATTCAAGTTCTTTTGCGGATACATGAACATGATTGTAATACCCTTTTTTTTTAGCTGACATGCATGATGACACTGTCTTCGTTTAATGTTAATTTTCCATGCACTCACGTAGAATATAAACAATACTTGGATTTTTTGAAAATATATTTCATATGGAATTTATGTTAACCCAGGAAGCAGATTGTCCAGTATAGGTTCCCTAACAGTGCATTGCAGACTATTGTTTTTGATGGTGCATATGATACAATTTAGGAAATATATATAATAAAGGGCATCTCTGATTACATCGTACACAATCAATCATTGCATTTTTTTATCAACACACATTCCCCTGTAAGAGAGTCACAGACTACACACATAGATTCAAATGGAGTTGAATATGCATTTGCTGCTATTAATGTACCTTCAACCTGTTTATACAAGGCTGGTTGCTTCACTTGTACCTATTGCTATTACAATCGACTCTCCAACATTGATTGGTTCACTTGTAGGTATTCCTATTTTTCTTGAAATAAACATAGTAATTTGTAAATTGCATAAGCAACTGATGCTATTTGTTTCTAATGTCTAAAAGAGAGATAGTTTATAAATATTTAGGTATGTGTTTGTTACTGTTGTGACATCTAGAAGAAAAATAGTTTATGTATGTTTACCTCTGACTCCGTTGTTGTCCCAATGTTTGTGATGCACTAGTACTAATACTTCCCTGGCTCGTCCAACTTCTCCTGATTCCAACACTGGCTATGTGAACTCTAAGAATATACAATATATTGTATATCATGTTTATATTGACATATGCTTTTATTTGTTTTTTCTTCCTTTTTTTTAGTATCAAATGAACATTAACTATGCAATACACAAAACTATATTGTATACTACATAATACATAACAATGCAAAAGTGTTAATTATATGTACACGAATGATTTGCTAAAATTCCTACAAATGAAAAAGTTTTGCACACTGTAACATACATCATAATCAACAATGACTCTTTAGTAGTGTTCATTGCAAAAAACTTGTATGTTATAATGTAAGATCTATATGCATTGGCACAACACTTAGGATGCAATGTTCTAATTTAAATGCAACAACGATGAACAATCACTACAACAATGAATGGATGGTCTTATGGAACTAGAAGAAGACTAGTTTATGGTGGAATACAATTAAGTGGTTGATAAGCAGACACTTAAAGCATGGAAAGACCGTAACATTCAACACAAAATTTTACAACTAGGATCTTTGGTGTTGTTATATGACAACAAATTCCTCAAACACGTTGAGATGTTGTTCATGCATTGATTAACCCCATTTCTCATGGTATACATCAACAAAGTAGGAACAATGAAGTTAGACACATTGTAGCATCAACCTCTCTAAGGGATTATCAATGGAAGAAGGCTAAACACATATTTTGTCCCACAAGGGTCAAATGCATTGTGAAGTCTCAAAACATTGTAGGATTTGATGTAGCATAGCGGTAGCATAACATAGTTGGTAGATAGGTAAGTACAATATAGGTCTAATTTCACATTGATTAGTAGGATATGCCATGTTTCGGTTGTTAAAATCCTTACTCTGACACCTAGGTATCTTGTTATCTAGTGATTTCCTTACTGCAATTTATATTAGTAGCTCACAAAACAAAAATACACCGCTGGAATGTTAAACTCAAATAAAGATAGTGAAAGCAATACTAGAAACCAAAAATATCATGCACAACACACACGTATATTCTGTCCATCAACTAAGCTTATCATTCAAAAAACTTCAAAGCTTACAAGGGATCCCTTACTAGGAAAATCACCCAAATAGAAAAGAGACAAATTACATAAAAACCTGATTGGTTGATCTACTGCAAAACTTGTTGTATGATCTTGTATCAAAACAACCCGACTGTTACGTTGATATCCATTTTGTTTTGCGCTATCTACGCATCTGATAAGATAAAAAACCACCACGTGTACCAAAAAACCTACATTGTTTGCGGTGGCTGATCCTTCTACTATACAACTATTCTCTCTCTTCCTCTAGCCTAGATATCTAGATGGAAGTCCTTTTCCACCTATCCAAGATATATCTGAATCACATTCCTTCATGATCCAATACTCTCTATGTCAAATCAATCTCTCTCGATCAATCTATCAAGTGTATCATGTGTCTTCCTCCTTCACCCTAGCCTTTCTTTTATAAGATTGAGTTATGAATTAAACCTAATCTCGAAAGTGATTGACGGTTGAGATTACTTCTCATCTCACTTGAGATGAACGACTGTTATTTAATTTAGTAATGCTAATTAAAGAATTTCCTTAAATAAAACTCGACTTACTAAATAAAAATACTTTACTTTAATAATTCCTTTAATTAAATCAAATTCAAAGATAGAATGATTTGGACAATTTCCACATGCCTAGACACATATACATGTGCAGAAATACATGTCTGATGCTACCATGAATCAAAACTCCCTCTTAGTGAGGAAGGTATTATGCATCACTCCAAGTTTGTCTTTGAATAACTCAAACTTCCCTTTAACCAAGGGTTTGGTCATATTATCTACAACCTGCTCATCTGTGGAAATATACTAAAGCTTCAATACTCCCTTCTAGTTTTTATCTCGAATGAAGTGGTATCTGATCTCTATATGCTTGGAATTTTCATGGAGTACTGGATTCTCTAAGACTTTGATACAACTATGATTATCACAATATATCACCATAGGCTCCAACTCCTGATCAAATAAACCTGTAAGAAATTTGCGAAGCCAAATGGATTCACAACTAGCCATTCATATACTCTGCCTATGCTAAATTGAGTGCTACAAAAGTTTGCTTCCTACTGAAATGAGTGCTACAAAGGTCTACTTCTTGCTAAAATGAGTGCTATATAATTTGCTTCCTGCTAAACTTAGTGCTACAAAAGTCTACTTCGTGCTAAACCAAGTAATCACTGATGATCCCAAGGTGAATAAACACCCTGGGGTTCTCTTTCTGTCTACTGCACTCCCTTCCCAATTTAAGTCTATATCTCCTTGAAACTCCACTCCACCTCCTCCAAGATACCTCAATCCATAATCCACTGTACCTCTCAAGTACCTAAGCATATGCTTCACTGCTATCTAATGCACTTGCCTCGACTCCATGAATTGACTCAAGGTGTTCACAAAAGAACATATATCTAGCTTGGTGTTGACCAAATACATCAAGGACCCTATCAGGTGCCTGTATATCTTGGGATCTACCAACTCTAAATCTGAAGTGATCACTTTTTTTAGATTGGTAGCCATAGGTGTAGCCATTGGTCTATAGTCATCCATCCTGAATCTCCTCAAGATCTCAATTGCGTACTTCCCTTATCCAAGGAAGATCTCTCTCGATACCTTCCATACCTCTAATCCCAAGAAATATTGCATCAAGACAATTTCCTTCATCTTGAAATCACTAGTTAAATCTGCTTTGCACCATGCAATAAGATCCTCTGCACCTGTTATAAACAAATCATCAACACACAAAACCAAGATGAGTGGATCTACCCCAACAAGTATGAAGTACAAGTTAGGATACACCTCACTCTTGGTAAATTCCATACTCTGCAAGTATTCGTCAATCCTATAATACCATGCCATGGGTGTCTATTTGAGTTTGTACAAGTCTTTATTAAGCATACAAACATGATACTCCCTCCCATGTACCTCAAATCACTGAGGTTTCTCTATGTATACTTCCTTCTCAATGATCCCATTGAGGAAAGTTTTTTTCACATCCATCTAATGTATCCTCCACCTCATAAATGAAGCAATAGAAATAACATCTCAAATAAAAGCATGCCTGGTGACTGCATAAGAATTATCCTCGTAGTGCACTCCCTCTTTTTGAGAGAACCCTCTCACCACAAAACTCACTTTGAACTTATCGATGCTACCATATACAACATGTTTGATCTTGTAGAGACACTTGAAACTCATAATTGACTTCCCCTCCAGTATCAACACTATGTCCTAAACATCATTCCTCATAATAGATGTGTACTCATCTATAATGGAATCTCTCTATACCTTCCGATCTTCTACTTCCTCAAAACTTGAAGGATCAACATGAATGATACTACTCATAAGTGACATATATTTTGAAACTTCCTCGGAGGCATGCGCTCTCTAAATTCACTTCTAGGAGGCCCACCAACATCCCTCAATTTCCAAAATATCCACCTGGGTCTCCTGACATGACTAGAAGGTGCTATCGCCTCCTCCCCACCTGAAGTTTGAACTGCTAACTACTACTCATTCTTCGGAGATTGCTGCTCCTTGTTCTCTATCACTGCTGTTGACTCTTGAGATATCCTAGATGCCAAGTTATCCTTGAACTTAACATCTCTTCTCACAATTGGATTCCTTTGCACTGGAATGTAGATCCTGTAATCTTTTGAGGTATTATTGTACCCCACAAAGATACCCTTATTTTTTTAAGGCTCTAGCTTCATTCTCTTCTTCACAGGCACATGGATGTATATTTGACAACCAAATATCCTCAAATATCCTATCTATGGATTCACTCCTAAGAATGCCTCCTCTAGAGTCTTGTTCCCTAATATCATGTGAGGACTCCTATTATGCACATATACTGTCGTGTTACATGCCTCTACCCAAAGAAACATATGAAACTCCTGGTAATGTATCATATCCCTAGCATAACTGATGATGGACTGATTATTTCTCTTCGCAAGCCCATTTTGTTGAGGGTTGTATGAGACTGTTAACTCCCTCTTGATCCCCACCTCCTTGAAGAAATCTTTGAAGTCATTGGAGCTGTACTCTCCTCCATTATACAACCTCAAGACCTTGATCGTATTTCCTATCTATTTCTCCACCTGAGCTCTAAAATCCTAAAACTAAATGAAGACCTCATCGTTTGTCTTCATAAAGAAGATCTAGGTTTTCCTGGAAAATTCATCAATAAATTTCACATAGTATGATGATCCCTGTATTGATGCTACTAACATTGTTCCACTCACAACTAAATGGACAATATCCAAGATCCCCTTGGACCTACTCTCAATACTCAAAAAAGGATCCTTGTAATTATTTCCACGTGCACACCCTCTTCACATTCCCTTCTGCTGAATACTGAACTATGGAATACCTGTAACAATCCCCCTAAGAATAAAAAATTCCATGTAGTGTAGGTGTCCCAACCTCTCGTGCCAAAACTCACATAGGTTTCCACTGTCATGTACCAAATATCTAATAGGATTACCATACAACCTGTATAAAGTGCCCTTTCTAACCCCAACGACCACTGCTGTGTTCGAGCTAGATTTCTCTAGACGTATGAGTACTTTTCCTCTTTGAAAAATAATTGCAAAAACCCTATTCTCCATAGATGAGACTAAGAGAAAATTATTCTTCAAACCTAGTATGTAAAGCACATCATGGGAATCCAAAAAACCTCTTGACTTGAGTTGGAGCATAACTATTCCATCTTCCTTTACTGCATACCTAGAATCATCACTAAGCTCCATATGAACATATGATTTCCTCTCCATTAGAATGCTAAATAGCTCCCGTGCTTCTGTCATATGATGAGATGCAACATTGTCCAAGTACCAAGCACTCCTGGTAGGTGTTCTGGTAGAAATACAAGAAATAAGTGAGTAATCCTTCTCAAACTTCGTTGCAAAATCATCAAGTTGAATCTCTGCTGATGTTGTTGTCTACATCTTTCCTTTACCCTTCTTCTTCTCCTGACATCGAGATGCATAATTTCCATTCTTATGACATGAGAAGTACTTGATTTTACTCAAGTCCTTCTTCTTCACTGGCTGCGATGATCCTCCATCAATGTTATCCTTCTTACTAGAACCCTTTCCTTTACCCTTCTTTGTCTTACTGACAAGAGCCAAGTTCTCATCAATACTTCCCTACTTGTTTCCCTTAGACTCCTCCCAAGTCTCTTCCTAGATGAAATCATCTCAAAGACTTTGCCAATATGGTAGATTTTCTCGAGCACATACTCCCTTGAAAAATGTCTCCCAAGACTTGGTAAGACCATTCAATGCCACGCTCATGAGCTTATTGTCCTCCATTTTATCCCCTATGGATGCCAGCTAATCATGCACCTATGTGATCCTCATGAAATAGCTGGTAACATTATCAAATATAGCATCTGCATTGATCTAAATTTATTTCTTAAGACCATCTTCATGTTCATGTTAGTGCTCTAGAATAAACCTACTAAGGTCTTAAACATATCTTTGGCTATCTTCTTCTAGGATATGTGAGGAATTAGATGAGCATTCACGAAATCCAAGAGTACCATCTTGAATTTGATCTCCTTCTTTTGGTGAACTTCCAAGTCTACAAGATCTATCGGTGGAGAAAGTACTTTGTCTACTAACTCCCAAAGTTCATACTCCTTTAACACCAATGTTACTATTGATTTCCAAGATAGGAAGTTGGATGCTCCATCCAATATGTCTTCAACTCTCAAAGTTGTTGTTGCCATCCCTTATACCTGATAAACTGCCCTAGAAATAACCCGTTGTTGAAAACTTCCATGTACTGACATGTGCGACCTCTTCCCATGCTATCTACGCTAATATCACAATTGTTGTTCTTATGCCCACATGGTTCCATGCCACCTGTAACCAAACACCCACGCTATTTGGATGTCTGTATAAAAAATACTTGTGTTTTCCTCGACGACTGATCCAAATGCAATAAGACTGTTTTCCTGAAATTCATCCTTCGATTTCTGCCTCCTAGTTCTAGATATGAGATCTAGCTTCCTTTCAGAGCATGTGATCTAATACCATATTTAAATCCTTACTCCGGAACCTAGGTATCTTGTTATCTAGTGATTTCCTTACTACAATTCAGATTAGTAGCTCACAAAACAAAAATACAATACTAGAATATTCAACTCAAATAAAGATAGCAGAAGCAATATTGGAAACCAAAAATCTCATGCACAAGACACATAGATATTATACCCATTAATTAAGCCTATCATTAAAATAAATCAAAATCTTAGAAGGGATCCCTTATTGGGAAAATGGCCCAAACAGAAAAGAGACAGAGAACATCAAAACCTAACTGGATCATCTACTACCAAACTTGCTATATGATCCTATATGGTAACAACACAACTGTTACAATGATATCCACGTTTTTATGTGCTATCTATGCAACTATTAAGTTGAAACCCATGCTGACTTCACAACTATACCAAAAAACTTTCATTGTTCATGACGAATGATCCTTCTTCTATATGATTGTTCTCTCTCTTCCTCTGGCCTAGATCTCTAGATGGAAGTCCTTCTCCACCTATCCAAGATCTCTTTGAATCACAGTCCTTTGTGATCCAATGCTCTCCATGTCAAATCAATATCTCTTGATCAATCAGTCAAATGTATCATGTGTGTTCCTCCTTCAACCTAGCCTTGCTATTATAATATTGAGTTATGAATTAACCCTCATCTCGAAAGTGATTGACGATTGAGATTATTTCTCACCTCACTTGAGATCAATGTCTGTTATTTAATTCAATAATTCTAATTAAATCATTTCCTTAAATAAAACTCAACTTACTAAATAAAAACACTTTACTTTAATAATTCCTTTAATTAAAGTAAAGTCAAGGATAGAAGGATTTGGACAATTTCCACACATCTAGACACATAGACCTGTGCGGAAATACCTGTCCGATGCTACCATGCATCACCACCGGTCACATAAGAGGATAGGAAAAGTTGACAAGTCTATAGATTTGGTATATTTAAGCCAACATGTGAAGTTATGAGTAACATACCAGATACTGGATGGGACAACTTGCTCACATGAGCAAGATAAGGTCTATACAAAAATTGGCATTGTTGAAGTGTCAAGCTATCCAATTCAACCAAATTACCCAGGTATGATGCATGGAAAAAGTTATGACACCACACTCTACAAGGCCCATCAACAATACAATGGATCATTGCCATTTGTTAATTCCTAAATAGTGGCACATTACCCCTTAATTGGGGCATCTTACATTAGTATTGTTATTTTATTTATGTTGGCTTGGATCCATTAGTTGTAATTGTACCTCCTAGTCTCCTATATATACCAAGGATACCTTTTCATTTGGAATCATCTTGTATTTGTAAATTTATGTGGTGTATAAGGAGGTTTCCTCCTCAAAGAGACTTATTATCTGAAATTATCTCTTTTTCAAGGCGTTAAGTAGTTATTCTATGGTTTTTATGCTATTTTGATATTTGGTTCTTAACATTTGGTTTTAGAGCTCAAGGTCTTGGGGTTTCACTGCTGCATCTGAGAAACCTTGGAATTTTCGCTATAACTTTGTTTCTATGATGTTTCATAAGGAAATCCTTGGAGAATATTTAGTATAAAGATCAAGGTACTTGGGGTTAAAATTTCATCTCTCGAGGCTTTACACTTTTGCAGAGACATATCTTGTGTAATATCAGGTTTTGGAATCATCCTAAATTTAGTCATCGTGGAATTTTCACTATAAATTTTTTTCTATGATGTTTCAGAACTTGAAACTTGAAGGATATTTATAGAAATTATCAAGGTAGATGTGATAAAAATTTCAGCTTCTGGGTCATCCTACTTTTGTAGATACACCTTATGTAAGATAGGGTAGTTGACTAGTCATATTAACTAGTCTCAAACATGTGTTCCAGGTAAAACATTGATATCTTCTTCAATGACTATCCAAATTAAGTGAGACTAGTTTCATTGGATAGTGGAAAATATTTAGTATTTTTGGTGCAAGTTTTAGAATCAAATATCAGATATTGTGCTCCTGGCACACTTTACAAGTACGCTCTCCTGGAAGGGACATAAATCAACAAGGTGTGGCGAAGTTACCATAAATTTCACTTGGCACATCCAATTTTGATCAGACCTATGGCATTGCAGAGAAGACATATCAGAGAACTACACAACGAAATTTCACACCCAGAAGGGCCTAAATTTTGGATATACAACATAAGAAAGATTGTCCAATAGAACCACCTCCAAATCAAGGTTTAAAAGGTGCATTTGTTTTTTGGAAATTTGCATATATTTTGACTATAAGATTCAATTGGGGTGATTCAAAAGGTATAATAAAGTGGGATAAAAGGATTATCACATAAATTTGAGACAATCTTATGGATTTTTAGGTACAACCATATTCTGATGTCTCTAAACGTAGGAGTTGTTGTTACTTGTCAGCGCTACAACCCAGGGAATGTGTGGTTCTTCCACGTACCTAGAGTATATCGGAAGGCCCCTTTCGAATGGTTGTTCATTAGAAAGCACTACTATGGATTTGATATCCCACGTACCTTGTGCATATCGAAAGACCCCCTAGAATCCTGAGACTTACCGAGTAAGCCTTTTGGCCGTCTTGTTGTTATAGTCCACCAAGAACAACACTTGGGTAGGTCACTCTCTAGTACATGAGTAGTCAGATAATACAACTAAGGGCCCATTGAAGCCTCCTTAGTTAGTTCCCTAATATATTGGGCCAAGTACTATTGTTGGAACCCACATGTATATCATAGATCTATAGCACCTTACACTCCCTTGTTTGTGAGGACCTCTGCCTATGCCAATTAGGAATTCCTACCTTACAATGATACTTGGAAAACATGCCACCATAAAAGGGAACTTCTACACCAAATAATCCTTCAGACAATCCTACTTGGACTCTTTATGAAGGTGACGAAATGAATATGGACATAAATGATTTACAAAAGAAGGCAATAACAAAAGATGAGCTACAAGGCATGATGGATTCAACTGAAGCTAAGTTGGAAGAAATAATAGAGAGGCCACCTGAAAGTGAAAATGTATCCCATGAAATACATGATAAGGACACAAGGAAGATGAATATGTAGATTTTAACCTTGTACAATATTTACTGCAAACATTTTTTCAGTAAAAGAATATAAAATATACAATGGAAAATACACACATTACACAAAGATTTTTCCCCTCGAAATCCAAATTGAGAAAACCAACATATTCTATAATCATTCATAGTGATACATTGTTTACAATACAATATACATATAGGAGCCAACGACATCCAAAATACTAACCCGATGACCTGTATTAGTCAACAACCCTAATTCCTTAACTGGAAATAGAAAACCATTAGCAAAAACCATGTGCCGAACAATTTCCCAACAATGGACATTAAAATCGAGGTGACATGAAAAACGAGGCAAAAATGCGACACATTTCCTGGGGTAAAATTTATTTCTCGGGGGAACTTCCCCCGAACCCCCCCACAGGGGGATATCGCCGTCCTTCAACCCCCAAAGGGGGGGCCTAACACCACTCCCCTGTGCGCCCGATGCAACATAGAAAACACTAAATCTAGTCATGCAAAGAATATAACACATACCCAACATAATCAAGACTGGAGAAAATCCAACTTTGCGTTGAAGACCAAAAAAATTCCTAAGATTGATATGAGGAAGTTTGATGGCAAGGATCCAATGACATGAATACTCTAGATGGATCAATTCTTTGATCTACATGATGTTCCACACACAAAAAAGGTACGAATTGTGTCTTTATATTTAGAACCCAATCAAGTTGTGTGGTATTGATGGCTTTGTTCTCATAAATGACTTGTCACTTGGACAATTTTCACGGAAGAAATGATAGCACACTATGAGGATACAAGGAGAAATACCTTCTTCAACCAATTGATCAATCTCAAGAAAAAGGGTTCACTTGCAAAGCATATTGAGAACTTCCAAAGATTGAATATAAAGGTAATGAATATTACATATGAGCACCTAATTGATGTATTCATAGGAAATTTAAAGGATAACATTCAACATGTGGTTCACCTTTGGGAACCCAAATCATTGGAGAACGTGTTTAGGGTGGTAAGAAATGTTGAAAGTAAAAATATGGCTGTTGGCACAGGGGCAGACCCAGGGTTCAACGCTCAAGAATGCACCAACAGAGGTCTAACTACTGACCCTTTCGACAACACCTGTGAAGTAGATGAAGTCTCACCCGAGGTAGAGGCAGGGGTGGTTGCAGGACTCAAGTGTCTACAACCTTAGCTGGGACACAGATATGTGATTATCTTTCTTACAACACACTTAGCATCAGTTATTTCCTAACATACATTCATTAATACACTTCACAGAAAGCACATAACACCGCAATAATTACTCAGATCTAGCCCTTAGCAATGATAAATAGGTTATACTCAATAGATTAAGAACTTAACATCTTATGTATCATATCTAGCATGCATTCATATCTCATAAGCACAAATCATCAATAGATCTATCTAAACATATCAGAGCACTTAGAAAGAGAGAGACAAACACATCAACACAATAAATAGAGTTACCGTGGTTCACCCCCACCCTGGGGCTATGTCCACAAAGTCTTCTTTATATTATCTTGGTCAAGCAGTTACAACACGGAGCTTCAATGATCTTTACCCTGCATAGGACAAGAGATTTGCGCAGCTTGCTAGATCCTCTTTCCTCGGGTAGATCCAAGCACTAAGCCTTCTCACACTTTGTGCACTCAACACGATTACAACATGCACAGAGCTCTTACAGTCACATAGAATTCTGATCAATCCAAATTATGCACTAAGCCATCGACGAGACAGGGCATCTTTTATTACATGGCCTAGACCTCTATTTATATAGAGAAAAAGGCCTAAACAAGGGCTGACATCCCTTTCCCGTTACAATATTCCCAAAAAACCCAAAAAGGTTCCATAAAAAGTGGCGAGATCCCATGATCTCCGCTTCGCTATGTGCTCCATCTTCGATAGGCAGTCGAAGTACCAAATGGTCAACTATGACCAAGTATTCCTCAAAACTTGGTTGAGGGCCAACAAGCCCCCAACACTCACTTGTGACTTGTCCTAAGTCACTCTTCTCTGGGTAACTCTACCTCGAAGGCCTTGAGCTTCACTCGAGTGGCTTCGACCTGTTTCTTTGCTACTGCTTCTTGCTCAGAAAATTCCTGAATGAGTGCGTTACCAACTGGTCCTTCTAAGCGCTGCTCTGCTATGTTCACAACCTGTTCCAGGTCTGTCCCTTGGCTCTCAATCTATAAGAATAATTGACATCCCTATCCTGCAAAGGTTGAAGTTGCTACGTCACTTCCATGACCTTGCTTTGGATCATATGAATTTGCTGCTATACGACGCGCTGTTCATGGGACCTCTTCATTTTCTCTATGGTTGGTAGGGCCTTCAACTGTACCTGTAACTTCTTGGCTTGGTACTTTGCCTCCTGGAGCTATGACTCCAATTTATGCAATTCAAGGTTCTCGGATAGGTTCTCATGTATCTGAGAACTTCTACTACTTAATTGCTTACATTCTTCAGTGAGTGCCTTAATCCTTTCTACTGTACTTTGGGCCTTCACTTCTCATTGGTCATGTTCTTCTTGTGGAGTACTTGGTATAGCTTGGAGCTCTAGTTCTACTACTCTTTGTTGCAGTTGCTAAATGACTTCAACAAGCTTCATTACTTGGCGTTCTATGGGTTCTTGTACCTTCTGTTATAAGCCATTCACATAGAGAAATGCTCTCTTGACTGCTTCTTCGATCCCGATCTACTTCGCAAGCAACTGCTCCTTTTATTTCTGGATATTTGTGCATTCTTTATCAAACTTCTCTTGGATGGCCTCCTTCTCTTGCTGTGCAGCTTGGTGCTTCTCTATGATTTCCTCATGTGCGTTCTTTAGGGCCCAGGTGGCCTGCATTGTTACTTCTTCTTCTTTACGAAGGCATACTTCTACTAGGTCGACAATCCTGCGAAGTTGAACTGACTCGTCTCCTGCTTTGGGTGTTCCTTCTAGCATAGGCGTAGTGGAGATTGCACGGTTAGACTGGAGGGCTCGCTGTACTCTTTGGAGATCGACTTCCATTCTGTCGTACATCATTTGTTGCTTGGCCTCCTTCTTTTCTGTGATCTCTTCTATAGCTTCATTCAAAGTCGCGAGGAGAAAGCTGAAGTCATTTGGATTGAGCGTGGTCTCATCTTGGTCACGGTCGCTTTGGATTTCTTCTTAAAAGAAGACTTCAAAGGTGACCCTTTTCTTTTCTTTAGAACTTCGACTTCATCTTCTGGCTGCTGTTCAACTTCTTCTAGGTCTTCATCATTACCTTCTTCATCTGGTGTGAGGGAAGCTGTCCTTACAGAGCGACTATCCACATATTGAACCTCTTATGTTTTCTTCGTCTCCTTTGTCTTCTTTGTCTTACTAGGCCCAGGTGTGTCCTGCGCAGCTTCTGGGCTGCTGATATCTGAAATATCCACTGTATTTTCTACAACGAGGAGGTCCGCTGACCATTCCTTGGTGATCTCTTCAAGTTCTTCTTCTGTTAGTTTATAATAGGACTGCAACTGTTCCTAGTGGTCATCAACATGTGGAGTCAGGTATATAAAGTGGCGGTCCGTGTTGAACTTCATTAAGGGTCTAAATATGTGGAGTGTGTTCGGAGTAATGCGAGGTGTGGCTTGTATCATGGTATTCAACTGGATGTAGTATCTATGAAAGAGGGTATTCGACTACCATTTTGTTCATATCTGTCGTGTACCATAATGTACTGAGCTTCGCAGCCAATGGTTCAAATGGTAGGGTTTTAGGAAAAATGACATCCTCCGACATCTCCCATGCTATGAAGTTGATCAGGATGAGAATCAACTAAAGTGGAAATCATATCCTTGGTCTTACGCTTCTCTGCAATCCAATTCGAGTTGATCCGCTAAGTACTTCGACTAGTTCATTTGGACTCCTTCTACGCATTTTCCTGTGATACCAAATTCAAACCCAGATACTTGCATCGGTTTGTTCTTGCAGACTAACTTTCCTGCGATCATCTGACAGGAGAGGCGCCTTGCGCCACTGTCAATAGAGGTTACCTTGTAACCTCGCACACCTTTTTCAACATTCCCATAGGCCTCTTTAATCTTCTGTGAAAGAGCGTGATCCGTGATCTTTCCAGGGTAATAGTCTTGCAGGTCAGGGCCCTGCATGCTTAGCTCGATGATCTGATTGATCAGTGCCATATCAATCATTATACGTTGGTTCAACTAGAGATATCCTCCATGGTAGCTCGATAGTAGCAATTTTATGCAAGCTTTCACCTCCTGGTGCTTGCCAAAGTGTGGAATCTTAATTACATTAAGTAAGGTGGACTGCATGAGGTTCATCATCCATTGCTGAGGGACGATATTGGAATTGTTTCCCTTTGTCATCATCAGATACTTGTGCGGGGCAAGCATACTACAGGATTTTCGGTCACCAAGGTTAAAGTTGCAAAACTTCAATGCTGCAAGCTTGGTCTACTCAGTGCGAACTGCGCGCACACCCTTTGGTAGGTACGCAATGATCATAGGATTGTCATAATACTGGGGCACACTGTCACGGTTGATTTCACCTTTCAGAGGAGGTATGTAAGAGGGAAAGATGCTTGGGATCAGTTTGGCGTTCGCGATGTCATCTCTATGTTTAGTACGTTTCTCGGCGGTCTATTGGGATGGTCCAACTCAAGAAGTGGATGGAGAAGATGCTGCTCCTCTTGACGACGAGGCTTGGAATCCAGTGGACATTCCTCTTTCCGACATAACTCTTTCGGTTCTTAAGCTAGCAAGTACTTCTCTCACCAATTCTTCTGTTGCGCTAAGCTCATCGAACATGTAAGCTCAGGATCACTTTCTCAGGTTGTCAATGGGATGAAGGTACCATAATCAAGTAGAGAGCAAGGTGGGGAACCATTTGTTGGCATAGGGGAAGACCCAGGGTTCAACGCTCAAGATCGCACAAACAAAGCCCTAACCACCGACCCTTTCGGCAACACCTGCGAAGCAGATGAAGTCTCACCTGAGGTAGAGGCAGGGGTGGTTGCAGGACTCAGGTGTCTACAACCTTAGATGAGAAACAAATCTATGATTATATTGCTTACAACACACTTAACATTAGTTATTTCTTAACATACATTTATTAATACACTTTGCAGAAAGCATAGAGCACCGTAGTAATTACTCAGATCTAGCCCTTAGCAATGATAAATAGGTTATACTCAATAGATTAAGTGCTTAGCATATTATGTATCATATCTATCATGCATTCATATCTCATAAGAACAAAGCATCATTAGATCTATCTAAACATATCAGATCACTTAGCAAGAGAGAGACAAACACATCAACATAATACACAGAGTTACCGTGGTTCACCCCCACCCTGGGTCTACATCCACAAAGTCTTCTTTATATTATCTTGGTCAAGAAGTTACAACATAGAGCTTCAATGGCCCTTACCCCACATAGGACAAGATATCTGCGTAGCTTGCTAGATCCTCTTTCCCCGGGTAGATCCAAGCACTAAGCCTTCTTACACTCTGTGCACTCAGCACTATTACAACATGCACAGAGCTCTTACATTCACACAGACTTCTGATCGCATAGATCCAACTTATGCACTAAGCCATTGACTAGACAAGGCCTCTTTTCTTACATGGACTAGACCTCTATTTATACATAGAAAAAGGCCTAAACAAGGTCCGACATCCCTTTCCCATTACAATATTCCCAAAAAACCCAAACAGGTTCCACAAAAAGTGGCAAGATCCCATGATCTCCGCTTCGCTATGTGCTCCATCTTCGACAGGCAGTCGAAGTACGAAGCGATCAACTATGACCAAGTATTCCTCAAAACTTGGTCGAGGGCCAACAATGGCTATGGATACTAGAAGGACCACTCCTAACATCTATAGAGAGAAGAATGTTCCTTCTTCTAAAACACCTCAACCTACAAGGCTGACACCTCAACAATTGGAGGAAATAAAAGCAAAAGGTTTATGTTTTAATTGTGACAACAAGTGCAGTAAGGGACATAAGTGTGGTGAGAATAAATTATTCTACATAGATTGCGAAGAGGAAGAAGAACAAGAACAAAAACAAGAACAAGAACCATCTCAATATGAAAACATAGAAGAGATTTATTTTGAAGAGTTGAATCCCACCATATCATGTAATGCATTGGATGGAATTAGCACTCCTCAAACCCTCAATATTGAGGGATATATCAAAAAGAAAAAGGTAATAGTCCTAATTTATTCTGGTAGTACTCATAATTTCATTCACTATAAATTAACCAAAGCTCTCAATTTCTTTATATATCTAGTGCCATATTTTCAAGTAATGATTGCAAATGGAGGAACTATCAATTGCTTAGGGAAATGCCATAAGATCAATCTTACTATGGGGGAATATGTAATGAATAGTCCAATGATTTCGATACCCATGGGTGGTGCTGATGTCATAGTAGGATTCCAATGGTTACAATCATTGGGAACAATGGATTTTAATTTTCAAGAACTTTTCATGAAATTTTCATTGGAAGGAAAGGAAATTGAGTTAAGGGGTATCACAGGGAAACCAAGTAATATGATAAGCTCTAATGGCATGAAAAAATTATTGAAAAAGGGGCATCAGGGTGTAATTGTACAACTGTTCTCACTATATGTTCAAACATCTAAGCCATTTATTCCCCTAGATCTCCAAGGGATCATTGATAATCATTCCAAAGTATTTGAAGATATTCACAGAGGTATTCCACCCACTCGCAATCATGATCATTCTATTCACCTAATTCATGGGAGTGTTCCTCCTAACATCAAGCCTTACAGATACCCTTATGCCTGAAAGAGTGAAATTGAGAATATGGTTGAAAAAATGTTAGAGGATGGAATTATTAGACCTATCCAAAGTTCTTAATCTGCACCGGTGGTAATGGTACTCAAGAAAGAAGGATTATGGCGTATGTGTCCATATTATAGAGAGCTCAACAAGATCACTATTAAAGATAAGTTTCCCATTCCCGTCATTGATGGATTTTTATATGAACTACATGGAGAAATCTACTTCACAAAGTTGGATCTCCGTTCATGGTATCATCATATTAGAATGAAGGAAGAAAATATCGCAAAAACAACATTCCGAACTCATGAAGGTCATTATGAATTTTTGGTCATGCATTTTGGCCTTAGGAATACACTTTCCACATTCCAAGGGTTGATGAATTCCATTTTCAATCCCTTCCTTAAAAATTTTGTGTTAGTATTTTTTGATGATATACTAATCTATAACAAGTCTTGGGAGGATCATGTTCATCATGTTGACAGGGTTCTACAACTACTAAAGGAGCAACGACTATATACCAAACCATCCAAATGTTTCTTTGGGATGAAGGAGGTAGAATATTTGGGTCATATTGTATCTCATGAAGGTTTCAAGGTAGACCCTAACAATACTAAGGCCATGATGGACTAGCCGATTCCCAAAACATTGAAGAATCTTAGAGGATTTTTGGGTTTGACAGGTTACTGCCACAAGTTTGTTTAGAACTATGGAAGAATAGAAGAACCTTTAACGACATTAACTAAGAAGGATGCATTTTCATGGACTCCAGAGGTAACTCAAGATTTTGAATAAATTAAAGAGGCTGTGTGCAAAGCTCTTGCATTGACCACACCAGACTTCACAAAAACCATTATTGTGGAATGCGATGCCTTAGGAAATGGCATCGGTGATGTTCTAATGCAAGAAGGAATGCCCCTTTCTTTTGAACGTCGAACACTCAAGGTAAATGAATTACACAAACCCATTTATGAGAAGGAAATGATGGAAATACTACATGCATTGAAGCAATGGTGCCCTTACCTAATAGCTAGGAACTTCAAGGTCAAAATGGATCAGGATAGTCTTAAATACTTCTTGGAACAAAGACTATCTTCAGAATAACAACAAAAATGGGTGACCAAGATGTTGGGTTATGATTTTGAAATCATCTACAAAAGAGGGAAGCAAAATGTTGTGGCATATGCACTCTCATGAAATGATGAATATGTCGAGGCCTTTCTTTGTACTATATCGATCATCCAACCTGATTGGATAATACAAGAAAGTGATGAATGGAAGAATGATGAAAAATTATGGACTCTCATTCAAAGGTTGAAATAGGATTCCAATGCATTAGATACATTTACATGGAAAAATGATTCAATATGGTACAAAGATAGGTTATATTTATGTAAGAACTCCCAACTCAAATAAAAGGTACTCTTGTAATTGCACACCTCTCTAGTAGGAGGGCACTCAGGATTTTTGAAAACCTACCACAGGATCAAGAAGTATTTTTTTTGGGACGGCGTTAAAACCGATGTTCAAAGGTTTGTGGCATAATGTTTTGTTTGCCAACAAAATAAGGTGGAAACAATTAAGACTCCAGGTCTTTTAGAATGAATAGCCATCCCAAGTCAATGCTGGGAGGAGGTTTCCATCGATTTCATCACATGGTTACCAAAGTCTGAAGGAAATATTGTCATCATGGTGATTTTCGATAGACTGAACAAGTACACACACTTTTGTGCAATCTCTCATCCTTTCAAATCGAGTACAGTTTCCACTACATTCATGGAGACAATTCAAAAGCTACATGGAATCCCAATGATTATTGTAAGTGATAGAGATCCCATCTTCATTGGACATTTTTGGACAACAATATTTTCTTGTTTGGGTATTCAATTGGCTCATAGCTCATCTTATCATCCTCAATCTGATGGAAAAAACGAGATAGTGAAAAAATTTCTAGAAGGATACCTTCGTTGCTTTGTATCTGATAAACACACACAATGGTTCAAGTGGTTACCCTTGGCAGAATGGTGGTATAACACTTCCTTTCATACTCCAACAAAAATGACACCATTTATGGCACTCTATGGATATCACCCAATGTCCATCACTTCTTCTCTAAAATAAAAATCTAATGTTCAAGCAGTGGAAGTTCACATCGAGCATCAAAAAAAAGTTCTCCAACTCTTAAAGGACAACCTGACCATGGCACACAATCACATGAAACAACAAGCAAATCAACATCATAGTGAAATAAGATTTGAAGTAGGGGATTGGGTATTTTTAAGACTACGACCATACAAATAGATGTCCCTCAAGTAAGCTAAGAAGAATAATAAATTATCACCAAAGTACTATGGCCCTTATAAGGTGTTGCAAAATATTGGTACTATGACATACAAATTGGAGTTGCCTACATCTTCATGAGTAAACTTGGTTTTCCATGTTTCATTCTTAAATAAGGTTATAGGTGACAATATCCCAGTTCAAACTATATTTGTAGAACTTGAAAAGGAAGGAAAAATCATATTGAATCCTGAAGCTATCACTGACACAAGAATTCACCAACTGAGGAACAAATCCATTTCATAGTATCTCATTAAGTGGAAGAAACTACCTGCTAGAGATTCCACTTGGGAAGATGGGTCTTTTATACAAAAGCATCCATAATTACTCAAGCATTGCGAACACCACTTGTCTGAAGGGGAGGGGCATGTTAAGCCCTAAATAGTGGCGCATTACCCCTTAATTGGGGCATATTACATTAGCATTGTTGTTTTATTTATGTAGGCTTGGGTCCATTAATTGTAATTATACCTCCTAATATCCTATATATACCAATGAGACCTTTTCATTTGGAATCATATTGTATTTATAAATTTATGTGGTGTATAAGAAGGTTTCCCCCTCAAAAAGGCTTATTATCTAAAATTATCTCCTTGTCAAGGCGTTGAGTACTTATCCTGAGGTTTTTATGCTATTTTGATATTTGGTTCTTAACACCATGACACACAACATTAAAGGAACCTATATTTGGATTGCACCATATCAGTACTGGAATACCATGGCATGGTGTTGGTAGAAAAACATGAACATCACGACATGAATTTCCGGTCATCTTCCTAGC
This sequence comes from Picea sitchensis, assembly GCA_010110895.2. Classification (NCBI taxonomy): domain Eukaryota; kingdom Viridiplantae; phylum Streptophyta; class Pinopsida; order Pinales; family Pinaceae; genus Picea; species Picea sitchensis. The sequence goes on from SNQJ01S0047759.1 coordinate 88,286, forward strand.
TATTTGTACCAATCTCCAACACCGTAGTATTTAGAGGGAACCTCCATTTCTCCACAAATAGAACTCCCATTAGTTGTTAATTAAGCATTCACAACAACCATTCAACTATTAGGTCCATGTATCTCAGGAATTCTAGTTCCACAATGAAGTCCCAACACCCATGGCTTCTTCTAGCAAGCATGTGGTTTCCTACAAATCATAGTCCATGTAGGTGGCCTACAGTCCTAAGGTTTCCTTATCACATCGGTTGAATAGTGAAGTGAAATTGTTGGGAAGAGAACCCAGCCTAAAATTCACCAACAACATGATTAGGGACACTAAATAGTTTCTTCAACTATTATTTGAAGCTTCTATGATATGCCAACTCTCTCAGCCGATAGCTGTTGTGCGTGCCACCATGGATCAACACCTTTTCTCAACTCGATAGTCTGATTCTTTAGGATGATCCCTCTATCAGTTTCAGTTTTCCACATATTCCTCGCTATCAACCAAGCTCAATGAGACATGAGGATGCTGGTGGTCTTGGATGATGGAGCGATTACTTGGGGCCAATTGTTGGTAGGTTCCTGAGTAACTGGGCAAAGTTATAGTTGTAGGAATTGGCCTAGTCAATGCTTCGATTTATAGACTCCATGATGAAGTATGTATACCCTTCACTCATCTAGAGTGATCCCAAGGAGAGAAAGGTCAATATCCTGGGAAAATGAAGCCCAAATCCATATGTCACCTTTGGGGCCACTCGACTCATTCAAAGAGTTGTGTCTTACTACAACCACAACCCAGAGAGATGATTTTCACTTACTCAAGCACTATGTGGGTATCTAACTTAGTCACATTTAGGTGTCTCACAATTCAAGACAACACTCTACTGATGTCATAGTACCATTTGAGTCGAGGACAATCCAACAAATAGTGTTAGGGGCCTGTTAATGCCAAATGTTAGTGTTGGAAGTCTGTAATAGTGTCCAATTTGTGTGTAAAAAGAAGAGAGAGTGCATAGTGCATAGTAATGTAATGATTGTTGAAATAAGAAGAGTACATAACACAATTTTACAAAATGTAGCAGTCTTCCTTTGTATGTATTTTTGTCATCAAATGAAGATAATGCAAAGTGATGTTTCTTTCTGCAATCCAATATGTGTTTTTTGAGTTGAATGGATATCTATGTTAATGATTTATGTTCATTACTGTGTTAATGTATTATGAGCGAATTAGTGCAGGCCCAAAAATTTTCCTTGAGCACACTATTCGTTCACATCCAACACAATACTAAATGACCTGTGTGATTATCATGTTGTCTCAGGTGAGACATTCTTCTATCCTTGACTGAAGTTTGAGTATGCATATGCCTTGGTGTTTTGTTTGTCAAATCTTGACAAACCCCGGGTCTTCAACCCCCCAACGATAAGAGAGACACACACCAACACTATGCACTTTGGATTATATACACTACCATGTACTATGAATATAGATTACTACATATGTATATAATTAACTAAAAAGAAGGTGTTGTTTGTGTTATTATTATCAACATACATCCTCTTTGGATATTGTTCTCGAGTTTCTTCTCCTGTATTGCTTACAAATTCTTGCTCTCCTTCATTTGTTCTATTTCATTTTGATGTGAAAGTGGTGCACAAAATGCAATGAAAAAGGAAATAAACTCTTATGTCAAAACATGATGAAATATACAATATTAAAAAATAACAAATGAAATGCAAATCAATAGATTACAGATAAAATTAGAAATATGTACCTTTTCAATTCTTGTTCCATGTTTTTTTTTTCTTATTTTCTTCTTAATTGCTGATGATTGTTTCAATGTATTCTACATTGAACAAAGCAAATAACTATGCAAATAGATTTTCGTGAGATGGAAATGCAGTGCAAAATGTTGATGTATTATTTTCCCTGCTTGCGAAATCTGTACTACACCAACTTCTTGTCATCTGCAACACAATTTCTTGATGCAATACAAAGAGAGGAAGTTTCTAAATATGTAACAAGAATATGAAAAGATGCTTTGGTTGAGTAAGAAGGAAATAAAATTTATGAATATGTAACAAGAATATGGAAATATGCCAATATGTATTGTGATGTCTATGTAATTCAATGGTCATATGCTAATATGTATTATGATTTAGATGCATTTCAGATTGCAAGTAGAAGACAAATTGTATCATGATCAATCCAATATGTATTTAATATAATTTTTTTGGATTTTTCATTGTTCACATTTGACCATACATGATCAATTAACGTTTTTTGTACATTTTTTTTTTGGTCCAAGAAGAAATGGAGATTGTGATTGCACATGTAAATTTCCAATTTTTTGTCTTCTGATTACATTGAGACATGTCAATATTGAAGTCTCCTAGAATGACTACGATTTCGTTCAAATGAAAATTTCATAATGATTTTGCAATGTCATTTAATATGTTGCTTAGAGCTGCATGTGGTGCAACGTAGATATTGACAATTGCAATATGCAATTCATTGATTGTTACTCTTTCTACAAGCACCTCCACACTTTGTTCTCAAAATGTGTGTGTTCCAATATTGCTAGATGATTTTTGACTAGTATCATCACCCCATTTTTATTGCAATTTGATATGCAATTGTTAATTGTTAATTGTTCATTTTGCATGGGAAGTGACATATTTTTCTTGAATGCACAAAATATTAGATTGCATTGTGTCGTGGTCACTGAATATGTCATTAATATGTGCATGAAAACTATGCATGTTTAGTGAAATAATTGAGATGCATGACTCTAATTGTATGGATTGGAAATCATATTCTAGATTCCATTTTGCATCGCTCTGCAGACGTTGTATCTCGATAACTATCTTTTTTTTAACCTTGAAGTTATCCATTGTCAAATCATTTAGAAGATACATAGGCTCTATTTTTCTTACACATGACAATGCTGTATACACTAATCCATGTATTCGTATCTCATCAATATCAAATGAAACATTGTCTAACATTAGACCGTGTGATCTATGTATTATACGTGCACATGCAAGTTGAAGTGGGATTTTTTTTATGGATTTTCAAATGACCTGTATTTTCTGCTATTGATATTGGTTTTGATATGCGCGATATGTGTATCCACTCAGGAGAAATGTCTATGCTATTTAAATAAGCTAACCCACTAGCTCGGTGATGTACAATATGTAGATCATATAACTTGATCAAAAAAACATCACCCATATCTATTTTGATTTATGCTTTGATTATTCCATCTACACCATTCACTAAACCATCATGTGAATCATAGTTGCATGCATATATTTAAACACACATATTTAATTTTAGGATAAGTTGCAAAGGAAAAGTTGTTGTATGTTCATGGTATGGCATATTACCATGATTGTCTTCCTCTTCATCAATTGCATTGATTAAATGTTCCTTTCTAGGCATAAGTGATAGAATATACTTGTTATGCATTGAAACATCTTTGTTTTTGTAAAACATGTAAGGGAATACGCAATAGAATATACTTGTTATGCATTGCAACATCTTTGTTTTTGTAAAACATGTAAGCGAATGTTGGGCCATTTGGAGAAGGTCACATGCAATTTGTATTGATATATTCTAAATCATTTCTTGTTTTTCTATTTATCCACATCCTATTTAGAATTGCAATAAAATTTTCATTCGTTTTCCACATTGTAATATGCAATTCATAACACTTTTCATTATCTCTCCAAAATTCATTGTTATTCTTTGCATGTTCATGGTAGGGTGTTCAAATATTAGGGAATCATATATGGGATGTGCTTGATAAACATCGCCACAAAATATCATATCTATGTTTCCAAAGTATGTTGTTTGTACATGTTTTATGCTTCTTAGTCGATTATCAATGGATAATAAGAATTGACTTCTGACCAAAGAGGCTTCATCAATGAATACAAGTTGTAGTTCTTGATAAAACTTTGATAAGGTGTCTAACATTTTTTTGCTAATTGGAAGGAATTGAGACTTGTTGAAAGGAATTAGAAATGCATAATGGATTGTTGTTCCACCTACATTGTAAGAAACTTTACCTATGTACGCCAATATCAATTCCTTTGGTTTCAAAGGATAAGTTATATTGTATGCATTGCATATTCGTATAAGCATTTGGAATATCATTTTTACTGTGAATGTTTTCCCTGTTCCTACTCCACCTGTAAGAAACAAGTACGATTTCTTATGCATGTCCTTTAATTTCTTTAGGGAAATGTCTTTGACAATTTCTTGTTGTTCTCTATTTAAAATTCTTGTAAATCTATAAAATTCTATATTCTCAAGAAAAAATGGATGGCCTGTGACATGGAAGCCAATATTAATTGATATTTTCATATTTTTTCCTCGAGCACATTGCAAGTCTACTTGCAAATCGTACTGTTCATAGTGGGTTGTACTTGTTCCTTGTTCTTTCGATGCACCATCAATATTGACAATGCCATTATCTAGTTGTTGAATAACACTTTCTATATTGTTGAAAACCTTACTCTCGCACCTAGGTATCTTGTTATCTAGTGATTTCCTTACTGTAGACCAAGTTCAAGACTCACAAAACAAAAATACATTGCTGGAATATTCAACTCAAATAAAGATGAAAAAAACAATACTGGAAACCAAAAATCTCATGCACAATACACAAAGTTATTCTTCCCATCAACTAAGATTATCATTCAAATAACTTCAAACATTACAAGGGATCCCTAACTGTGAAAATGGATCAAATAGAAAAGAGACAAACTACATCAAAACCTGACTGTCTAATCTGTTTCCAAACTTGTTGTATGATCCTATATGATAACAACACGACTGTTATGCTGATACCTGTGCTGTCTCGCACTATCTGCATGACTGTTACGCTAAAACTTGTGCTAATTGTGTGACATGTCCCAGAATACTTGCATTGTCCATGACGACTGATCCTTCTGCTATATGACTTTTCTCTCTCTTCATCTGGCCTAAATCTCTAGATGGATTTCCTTCTCCACCTCTCCAAGATCTCCTTGAATCACAATCCTTCTTGATCCAACTCTCTCTATGTCAAATCAATATCTCTTGATCGATATTTCAACTATCTACCTCCTTCACCCTATCCTTTCTTTTATAAGATTGAGTTATTACCTAACCCTAATATCTAAATTGATTGATGGTTGAGATTACTTCTC
>SNQJ01S0047760.1:5648-27652 GCA_010110895.2 Picea sitchensis
TTGAAGGTTGTCTTCCATACATCTGTTTTTTCTATCGGGACCCAGTGGTTGTCAGACTTCAGATCAATCTTACTGAAGTATTAGACCTCCATTAGCTAATCAAGGAGGTTGTCGATTCGAGGAATCGGGTACTGGTTTCTGACTGTGATTTTAATCAGGGCATGGTAATCAATGCAGAGTTGTCAAGTTCTATATTTCTTCTGTACCAGCACGATTGGGGCTCCTGCAAGGTGATGAGATAGGACGGATGTGCCCCTTATGGAGAAGTTCTTAGTTATGTCGCTTGATATCCTCATTCTCTAACAGAGAGCGGCGGTAGACTGGCCCATTGGGAAGCGCTGCGTCGGGGGTCAGATCAATGGGGTGCTTGACCTGACAATGCAGAGGTACCCCGGTAGGTGAGGAGAATATATCTGAGTATTCTTCCACGACCTTATCCACTTTCTTCTGTTGTATGCAGAGGTCGGTCGTGGAGACCCTGGATGTGGCAGCGATCTTTCACTCATTCTGAGAGAAAATCATGAAGAAGACAAACTTCCGTGTGTGAGAGATGACCTTTATGCATTGCTTGGCAGAGATCAATGAAATAGCACTGGGTGGGACTGCCTTGGGTATCCTGTATAATTTCTTGTTCAAAGTAATAATAACACCGCAAGGCCTAGACTCATATACATCATGACTTTTCCATAAATATGGTTGGCCAAAAAGAACATTACAAACTTTGAGAGGGGCAACATCACATAATACCTCATCTTTGAAGGGCTTGAAGTTGTATGACAGACAACATTGTTGACTGACGCAGATGTCGCTTCCTTGGTGGAGTCGTCCGATGATATAGATCTGCGAGTGCAGTGTTGTCAGCAGGGCAAGTCGCTTGACAAACTCTGCTGAGATGAGCTTCTTCTAGCTACTGCTATCAACGATGAAGTGCAGCGGGGTACCCTTCACCCACATCTATGAATGAAAAAGACGCTCACCTTCCTTTGGCTCGTCTAGTTCACCAGGTTGGAGCTTGGTGGTAGCAACGGTAGCATTGGGTTATGCATCTATGATCCATCTCCCCCTTTCTGGTTCTGACTCAGAGTCAGAACCCGTATCTGATTCAAAGTCTTTTGCCTCAGCCACCAACGACTGCTTCTAGTAGAAATCAACAGTGTTATGCCAAGGGCTCTTATGGAATTCACACCACTTCCCAGTATCTTTCTTTGTCTTTTCGGTGTCTTTATTTGCTTGCGGCCTAAACTAGTTGTCTTGAGGTTGTTCGTCTTTGCTCTGTCCTTTGTTCTACGGGATTGGGTCGCCCTTTCCTGGCTTTGGCTATGAGGGATTTCCAGGCCCAAATTGTCGCGTCTTTTGTTTGAGCTTCTGCTAGATTTTGATGGCATATCGGTAGGCTGTACCCAAGGTTGAGATGTCCAGAAACTCCATTTCATCCTGGATGCATCAATGCAAACCGCGGTGATACTTGAGCACCAGATGTCACTCAAAATATTTCATACCCAGCTTGGTGCGTAATGTATGGATGATATTTGTGAACTCGGGCACCGCTTGGTCTCTTTCCTGCCGCAACGTGGTCCATTTTGAATACAGGTCGTCATAACTTCCAACAGGGTAGTATTGTTCCTTAATAGCATCCCTGAAGGACTCCCACATGATTGCAATTGTAAATAATGAGGGTTTCTCTGTTTCCTTTTGCTCACAGAAAGTTTCCCACCAATCTTTGACATAGGGGACGGGTTTGAGGAGTGCAAAAGTAATATTTACTCTATTCGAGAAGTTATGGATAGAGAAATACCCTTCTAGCATATTCAACCATTTTTCTACTGCATATGCATCTATCTTACCTTAAAATATAAGAATATCAAAGTTGATTTGTACCTTCAAGGAGGCGGTGCCTCCGTTTGAGGAAGATGTGTCGCCTGTTGGTAGTCGTCGATGGATTTGCGCAAAACTATCCATCATCTCATTCCTTTGTTGCGTGAGGGATTCCTCAAGCAAAATTTTGAAGGGATCTCCTATCTGGTCATCTTTCTTTTCTTCTTCCATGAGAGGTCATTTGGGCATGCGAGAGATTTTTTTTTAAAGAGAAACAAGCTCGAGACCCAATTCTTTGTACCATAACCATTGGGGACATGCATTAATAATGACAAGGAACATACCGCTCTGATACCACTGATCCATAATATATTTGCAGAATGAAATAAATACAGATTATTATCAAAAGATGCTTCACACAGAATAACAGATATACAGTCAAATCGGTTTCTATTCAATAAGGAAATAAGTTGAAACTGTAAAATGCAATGGAAACAAGCTTGCTAGAATGATGGCAGGCTTATCTTTGAGAAGAGATGTGATGGTTGCGCTCATTCACAAGAAGATACTTACAATGAGTCTCCGAAGGCCTTTTAAAAATAAACGGGAATGTCAAAAACCCTAGACATCCAAAAAACCTAACCCTAGGGGATGAAGTGCCAAAAGTCATGTGGGCCCCGTTTGGGTAAGTTAGTAAATCAACTTCCTGGGGTCATAACTTTTGCATACGATCTCCGTTTTGGGCGCACGAAAACACATTGTAACGGTCTATCCAAGGACTACACATTTTTCCGTTACTTGTGAAAGATCGTTTTGACTGTGGTGAGCCCTAAAAAACGTTGTTTAGGGCCTCAAAACGGCCCCGCAAGTCAGGGACGGAAAAACTAGGGAAAAAACTGCAAGACTGGAAAACTGCCAAAATGAGCCAGTAGGAATAGGTGGGAGGCCACTGACATCCATATGGATCAATCATCCCCCCTTAGGAAGCAATGGTATCCATTGCGTTGACTCCCCCATAAGATGAGGAAATTTCTATTGAATTTGCCCTCGGGTGAGCCACTTGCCTTGGTGCAGGAGTTGCACTGCTTTGACAACTCAATAAAGTTGGATCCTTTGTTGGCGAGTGCCCTTGATCCGGTGTCCAAAATATGATCATTCAATGCATGGTGTATGCAGTCGGGGTTGAGCTCTATTTGTGTCAATTGTTCTACTATCTCTAAGGTGTCCAATAATGGTGGGAAATACAGTCAAAGGATATCCACATTGAACACTGGGTGCAAGCCAAGGAAAGGAGGAATGTTGAGCTCGAAACCATTATCACCCACAACCTTGGTGATGGTGTACAACCCATAATGGATTGGGTTAAGATTCTAATGGGGTCCTCTAAGGCGCTCTTTCTGCAAGTGCAAAAAACTTTGTCGCCCATTTGAAACTTATGTGGCACCCAGTGTTGATCATGGCACTGCTTGTACTTGTCCTTGGACTTCTGTAGGATATCCTGAACTTATTGGTGGATGTGCTGGATCCACTCAATGAACTGGGTGGCTTTCTCAACTTCAGCTGGAGCAGGAGATGAGTCGATCGAGGTGACCACAAGGGGTAGTGCAACATCTATAGGATCCAATGGTTGGAATCCCAACCCCACCTGAAATGGGATGTGTTCAATTGAGTTATGCAGGGATCGGTTGTGGCTATGTTGAACATAGAGGAGACTCTCATCCCATGTGCGAGGGTGCTTGGAATTATACATGTGCAGGATATGCACAATCAGTCGATTTACGACCTCGATTTGGCCATTTTTCTGGGGGTGGAAGGCCATGGATTTTGTGAGCTTGGTGTCCAGCAGTGACCAGAGGCTTGACCAGAATGTGTTGATAAATCGATTGTTTCGATCTGAGACAATGGTTTATAGGATTTCAAAATGTACCCAGACACATTCAAAGAAGAGCTTGGCAGTGCCCTCTGTTGTGATGCTCTTCTTGTAGGCATCCATAATCGTTATCTTAGAAAAGCGATCCACAACCAGAAAAACATAGTCATTACCCCACTTGGTGGACGTAAGGCCTGACATGTAGTCCATTGAGATGGATTCCCATGGCTTTTTAGGATTATGAAGAGGGGTGTACAGGCCATGTTTCTTAGTGGTCAGTTTGGCAAACACGCAGGTAGTGAAGGGGTTGATATACTTGTTGACCTCCTGTCAAAGTGTCGGCTAGTATAAATGTTTCTGCGATATTGCCACTGTCTTTTCAATGCCAAAGTGTCCTGCCACCGAACTGTAGTGGGATTCCCAGATCATCTTTGCTCGCTCGCTTGATGGAATGCAGATATGGCCCAAACGGCACAACAACCCGTCCTGAAGATGGAAATTAGTGACAATTGGGTTTGCGGCCAACATTTGGTAGGTGGTGGCGAAGTCTGGGTCTGTCTCATAGAGTTGGGGCCATCTAGAGGTCTCATGGCCACAAAAGTCTAACACCGTGGTGACTGTCACAACAAGCAGTCTGCATAGGCAATTAGCGATGCAGTTGTTGCTTCCTATTTTATACTTGATGTTGAGGTGGAATATCTATAAGTACGTGGACCACTTTTGATGGCAGTCATTTTGAAATTTGCCTTGTGTCTGCATGAACTGCAGTGGCTTATGATCAGTGTGGATGACTGTCTCCTTCCCAAGAATGTGTCTCCAGTGGCGGTAGGCTTGCACAATGGAGTACGTTTCTTTGTCGTACATAGGATACTTACAGACAACATATGATAGTGTCTCACTATCATAGGCCACGGGGTGGCCGTGCTGAGTGAGAATGATGCCCGCAGTATAGTCTGAAGCATTTGTCTCGATCTCAAAGGTTGTTGCAGGTCCGGTATTGAAAGTATTTTGGTTGAGCACAAGCATTGCTTCAAATCATTGAATGTTTTTTATTGGGACGGGCCCCACAAAAATTTTGCCTTACCACTACCCCTGGTTACTTGGTTGAGGGTTCATGCAATATGGGAGAATCCCAACATGAACCTACGGTATAAATTGGCAAGGACCAAGAAGCTTTAAATCTCAGTGAGTGTGGTTGGGGCTGGCCAGTCACGGATGACTTGGATTTTGGCTGGATGCACATGTACGCCATGTTGATCAATGATGTAGCCTAGGTAATGAACCCTATCCATGCCGAAGGAGTATTTTTCCAAGTTGTCATAGAGTTGGTGTTGTCGTAGGGTGTTCAGAACCTATTGAATATGATGCAAGTGTTCTTCCCAAGTCTTGCAGTAAATGAGGATGTCATCCAGATACACCACTACAAAATTATTGGTGAATGGTCACAGGATATCTTCCATCATCCTCATGAAAGTGGCTAGAGCATTTTTCAAACCAAAGGGCATGACCAACCATTCAAAAAGACCTTCCTTTGACTTGAAGGTGATCTTCCATACATATTTTTGTTCTATCGGGACCTGGTGGTAGCCAGACTTTAGATCAATCTTACTAAAGTATTTGGCCCCTGTGAGTTGATCGAGGAGGTCGTCGATTCGGGGAATCGGGTACCGGTTTCTGACTGTGATTTTATTCAAGGCCCCATATTCAATGCAGAGTCGTCAGGTTCCATCTTTCTTTTGTACCAGAATGATTGGGCTCCCACAAGGTGATGAGATGGGACAAATGTACTCCTTGTGGATCAGTTCTTAGCTCTGTTGTTTGATCTCCTCATTCTCTAACAGAGAGCGACAGTAGACTGGCCCATTGGGAAGCGGTGCATCAGGGGTCAGATCGATGGGGTGCTTGACCTGATAGTGCAGAGGTACCCGGGTAGGTGAGGAGAAGATATCAGAGTATTCTTCCACGACCTTATCCACTTACTTCTGGTGTGCGGAGAGGTCAACCGCAGAGACCCTAGATGTGGCTGTGATCTTTCGCTCATTCTGAGAGAAAATCACGAAGACAAAAAACTTCCATGTCTGAGATATGACCTCTTTGCATTGCTTGGCAGAGATCAATGAATTAGCACTGGGTGGGACTACCTCAGGTATCCTATACAATTTATTGTTCAAAGTAATAATAAAACTGTGATGCCTAGAATCATATACAACATGATGTTTCCATAAATATGGTTGGCCCAAAAGAACATTACAAACTTCGAGAGAGGAAACATCACAAAATACCTCATCTTTGAAGGGCTTGATGTCGTATGACAGGTGACATTGTTGCCTGACATGGATGTCACTTCCTTAACGGAGCCATCTGATGGTGTAGGACTACGGGTGCGACATTCTCAGCAGGGCGAGTCGCTTGACAACCTCTGCTAAGATGAGGTTCTTCTGGCTACCTCTGTCAATGATGAAGTGCAGCAGGGTATCCCTCACCCACATATGTGAATGAAAAAGTCGCTCGCCTTCCTCTGGCTCATATGGTTCACCGGGCTAGAGCTTGGTGGTAGCAACGGTAGCACTGGGTTCTGCATCTATGATTTGTCTCCCCCTTTTTGGTTCTGACTCAGAGTCGGAACCCGCATCTGATTCAGAGGCTTTCACCTCAGCCACCAGCGACTTCATTGAGCAGAAATCATCAGTGTTATGCCAAGGGCTCTTATGGAAGTCGCACCACTTCCTGATATCTTTCTTTGTCTTTCCGGTGTCATTATTTGCTTATGTCCTGGACTGGTTGTCTTGAGGTTGTTCGTCTTTTCTCTATCCTTTGTTCTGTGGGTTGGGGTCACCCTTTCCTGGATTTGGCTATGAGGGGTTTCTAGGCCAAAATTATCGCGTCTTTTGTTTGAGCTTTTGCTCGATTTTAATGGCATATCGGTAGGTTGCACCCAAGGATGCGATGTCCAGAAACTCCATTTCATCCTGGATGCATCAATGCAGACCGTCGCGATACTTGAGCACTAGATGTCGCTCAAACTATTTCATACCCAGCTTGGTGCGTAAGGTATGGATGATATTTATGAACTTGGGCACCACTTGGTCTCTTTCTTGCCACAACGTGGTCCATTTTGTGTACAGGTCGTCGTAACTTCCAACAGGGTAGTATTGTTCCTTAATAGCATCCCTTAAGGACTCCAAGGTGACTGCGACTATAAATAATGAGGGTTCCTCTATTTCCTTTTGCTCACAGAAAGTTTCCCACCAATATTTGACATGGGGGACGACTTTGAGGAGTGAAAAAGTAATCTTTTCACTATTCGAGAAGTTATGGATAAAGAAATACCCTTCTAGCAGATTCAAACATTTGTCTACCACATCTGCACGTCTATCTAACCTTCAAATATAGGAATATCGAAAATGATTTGTACCTTGAAGGGGGTGTCACATCCGTTTGAGGAAGATGTGTCATTTGTTGGTAGACGTCGAAGGATTTGCGCAAAAATATCCATCATATTGTTCCTCTGTTGTGTGAGGTATTCCTCGAGAAACATTTTGAAGGGATCTCCTGTCCCGTCATCTTTCTTTTCTTCTACCATGAGAGGTCGTTTGGGCGTGCGAGAGCTTTTGTCCTCAAGAGAAACAAGCTCGAGACCCAATTMTTTGTACCCTAACCTCTTTTGGGACATGCATTAAGAACAACAAGGAGAAGACCGCTCTGATACCACTGATCCAAATTATATTTGCATAACAAAATGAATACAAATTATTATCAAAAGATGCTTAACACAGAATAACAAATATACAGTAAAATTGACCTCTATTCAATAAGGAAACTGAAACTGTAAAATGCAACAGAGACAATCTTGTTAGAATGGTGGCGGATTATCTCTAAGAAGAGATGTGACGGTTGCACTCATTCGCAAGAAGATCCTTACAATGAGGCTTTGAAGGCCTTTTTAGAATAAATCGGAATGTCAAAAACCCTAGACATCCAAAAAACCTAACCCCGATTAGGTAAGTTAGTACATCAACTTCCTAGGGTCATAAATTTTGCATACAATCTATGTTGTAGGTGCACGATAGCTCGTTGGAAAGGTCTATCTGAGGACTACACATTTGTTGTGGTGAGCTCTAAAAAACGATGTTTAGGGACTCAAAATAGCCCCGCAAATTAGGGACCCAAAAACTAGGGAAAAAATTGCCAAACTGGAAAACTACCAAAATGAGCTAGTTGGAATAGGTGGGAGGCCACCAACATACATATGGATCAATCCTATCACCTTAGGAAGAAATGGTCTCTATTTCGTTGAGTTCCCCATTCCGATGAGGAAATTTCTGTTGAATTTGGCCCCGGGTGAGCCACTTGCCTTGATGCAGGAGTTGCTCTGCTTTGACAACTTGAAAAGCTGGATCCTTTGTTGGCGAGTACCCTTGATATGTTCGTCCACGATATGATCATTGGATGCATGTTGTGTGCAGTCGATGTTGAGATATTTTGGTTTCATTTGTTCTGATATCTCTAAGGTGTCCAATAATGGTGGGAAATACAGTCGAAGGATATCCACGTTGAACACTAGGTGCAAGCCAAGGAAAGGAGAGATTTTAAGCTTGGAAGCATTATCACCCACAGCCTTGGTGATGGTGTATGGCCCATAATGGAGTGTGGGAAGCTTCTGATGGGGTTCTGTAAGGTTCTCTTTCTGTAAGTGCAACCAAACTTTGTCGCCCACCTAAAACTTATGTGGCACCCGGTGTTGATCATGGCGCTACTTGTACTTGTTATTGGACTTCTGTAGGATATCCTGAACCTTTGTCAGATGTGTTGGATCTGCTCAATGAACCAAGTGGTTTTTTCAACTTCAGTTGGAGAAAGAGATGAGTCGGTCGAGCTGACTGCAAGGGGTAGTGCAACATCTATGGGACCCAATGGTTGGAATCCCAACCCCACCTGAAAGGGGTTGTGGTCGGTTGAGCTATACAGGGCTCGGTTGTAGCTATGTTAAACATAGGGGAGACTCTCATCCCATGTATGACGATGCTTGGAATTATACATGCGTAGGATATGCATGATCATTTGATTTACGATCTCAGTTTGGCCATCTGTCTAGGGGTGGAAGGTCGTGGATTTGGTGAGCTTGGTGTCCAGCAATGACCAGAGGCTTGACCAGAATGTGATGATAAATCGACCGATCTAAGACAATGGTTTGTGGGATTCCAAAATGTACCCAGACTTGTTCAAAGAATAGCTTGGCAGTGGCCTCTATTGTGATTCTCTTCTTGTAGGTGGCAAGAATCGTCATCTTAGAAAAGCGATCCACATCCAAAAAAACACAGCCATTGCCCCGCTTGGTGTACGGGAGGCCCGACATGTAGTCCATTGAAATGGATTCCCATGGCCTATTAGGAGTAGTTAGAGGGGTGTACATGCCCTATTTCTTAGTGGTCGGTTTGGCAATCGTGCAGGCAGTGCAAGAACTAATATACTTGTTGGTCTCCTGTCGAAGTTTCGGCCAGTAGAAATGTTTCTGCAGCATTTCCACTGTCTTTTCGATGTCAAAGTGTCCTGCCACTCGACTATACTGGGATTCCCAGATCAACTTCGCTCTCTAACTTGATGGAACGCAGATATGGCCCAGACGACACAACAGCCCGTCCTGAAGATGGAAATTAACGACAACTACATTTTCTCCCTGTTAACACATAAAATTGATGATGTAAAGCAAGATTTGTGGTTTTCAAAGCCTACATTTAACCATCTCCCGGTATTATGTCATACCATCAACTAACATCCTCCTCAGAGTATGCAAGTTGTAGTTGAGTTGGCGCTATGAACTGGCGCTGTGAACTAGTTAAGGAAGAGGGTTGTAGGTTGGATAGGTTGCAAGCATCCTGGTGCAAATTCAAAAATATCAAAATCAACCTCATAACCATCAGGTACTCTTTGAGATTTTTTGTCTTGTTTGGAGGTCAGGAAGGATTTAGCTACTTGATTTTCCTTTGGCGCTATGAACTGGCTGAGGCACTGGGAATTTACACAGGTGCTATGAAATGTGCTACGAAATGTGTTGCGGAAAATTTGTTCTAAGATTGTTGAACTAATATTTTTGACCATTTGACTTCCAGGAGGATTTCCGGGTGAACCCAGATGAATTTTCAAAATATAGAGGTTATTGTCAAGCATGGACCCAAGAATATTAACCTCTTTCATTTTTCACACAGGTGTCACGAATTGGGAGATTCAAAGGAATATTTGAGCCCTATTTTTTTAGTTTTCATGATTTTCTGTTTGAGACATGTTTTTGCGACACGTATTCCGACCAGTTGCAGATGAATTTCAAGAAACTAGAGAGGTTTTTCTTTAGAACAAGCTTATATACAAAAACCGTTCTCATATTTTACATTACTTTTATAGTTTGAGAATTACAAGTGGCATTTTGAAGCCTATTTTTCACAATTTCACCTCCCAAAAAGCAGGAAATCAGTTAAAACATGTCATTCTTTGTTTGCAACTGTTTCTATTTTGGGAAAGGTGTTGGAGTTCGAATTGGTTATATGGAAAGGACCTATACTGCTATATATTGCATGGTACAAGAGTATATTGAGTTTGGATTCATGAGCCAAGAGAGGTTGAAGAGAGATGGAGGAGCAGTCTAGTTGCTCAATTGTAAGCCTGAGGGCATGTTGTAATTAAGTTTTCTACCATTAGAGATTTGCTTAAATTGTTTATCAGACTTTGTGTTCTTTCATTGTAATTTCTTCTTGTCATTTTGCTTGAATATAATTACAGGTGTTGAAGATCAATGATTGTTCATGAGCAGGAGATTCATGAGTTGTGAATGAGTTGTAGCGATTGCCTCCTTACATGATTTTTGTTCCAATAATCTTTGGGTCATTTTAGTAGAGATGATCTTTGCTTAATGATTTTTCTTCTTTCCGTTATCTTCCTTATACCTTCATCCATCAATTATAACTCTTTGTGTCTGATAGGCAGCTTGAGTGCCTTTGATCTGCAGAGTGGTGTTGACTCCATGCCCAATGGAAGACCATTGATCTACAGTTAGAATGTTGCCCTCTTTCTTTTGCTTTCTTGTTGATCCACTCTTTAAATTTGATTTAATTTTTTCCAAGTTCTAATGGTTGGAATTGTAGGAGACAGTTCATTGCTATTGAAATTAATCCTTTGAAGCATATCGATGTTAATGCAAGAGTCGGGTTTTATATTAGAGAGATTCATGTGTTGATGTGTATCAGTGTGTTATTTTCTTTTTGCATTTATTGTGACCTTATATCAGTTTCCATATTGTGTTAATTATTCCAGTGTTTGGTCAAAATATATGTGTTGGAATTCACCCTTGTTAGGTGCTCCAAGGACATAGGGCCATGCACTCTACCATTCCTCTAAAGCTTCACTGGAATTCATCCTTGTTGGATGCTCCAGTGAGGTGGATTGTTTCTCCCCTTTCTACCATCATCTCAGATTTTCCCTAAACTAAAAAGCATCAGTTATCTTGCCTCTGCACATTTGAACCCTATTACCAAGAGATTTACATTTCTTGACAGTTTCAATCCTTTGACTCCATTCCCAATGAATTGTGGTCTTCATAGCTTAACAAACCCATTTAAAAAAGAAACATTCTAAAAACCTTTATTTTACCCATAGAAGATCTATCCATTGCCTGAGAAATACAACCAGCCTTTGAAATGGCATTGGAGGGATGAGGTCGTAAGAGAGAGCCCTCTCTGGGTTTGGAAGGGCTAGCTTCCAGCCTGTAAGTAGGTTGAACAGGTTACCTTGGTACCGTTCTAAATCAGTCATAGAAGGATTTACTAGGTGTTAACATTGTTGGCGATGTTGTCAGGAAGAGAAGTGTGAAGTGATCTTCCCTGAGAGAACGACATGGATCCATCTCTTGATGGTAGACAAGAGAGGGACACAGAAGTTGATTGTAGTCATCTGCCTGACACTCCTTGAAGGAAAAATCCAGTAGCGACTAAAAAATCTTAAGATGTCAAAGGCATTTTCTTCCGTTTTGGCTCGGAGGTTTGCACCTCTTAACTTTTTTATAGTTCCTGGTTTCCCACATCCAGTACCTCATATGTCAGAATGGGGAGATTTTCTGCCTATCTTCAGAGGGAGGAAGGAGGATAATCCAACAGATCACCTCATCAAGTTTCATGAGTGCATGGATCAATTAGATCTACATCATGAGGATGTTCGTATGAATATGTTCATGCACTCATTGGATGGTGATGCACGTCAATGGCATTTCTTATTACCTCCTTCCATCATTTCATCCTTGAAGGATTTCCACACAGTATTCAAGAAACATTGTAAAAGGTATTTTTTAGATGAGTTTTTATTTAAAGATTGTTGTGAGAAATATGAATTGCATGATGAGATTGGGGATATAGATAGATAATAAATTGTCCCTCACAATCTTCATCAATTTTATAATGCTCTTCAAGATTATATGTTTTCCCACAAACATAAAATAGATATGAATAATGAAGAGGCTGAAAGTTTTCCTACTACAATTATTTATGATTGTTTTAAATCTGAAGATTTGATTGCTCTAGCTATAAAACATGAGGATCAGTTGTATTTTGGTCAAATAGCACTTGAAATCAGTGAAGGCAGCCCACAACTTTCAGATTTGCAGACAAAAGGAATTTGTAGCAATCATGAGGAACTGAATTTGCAGAGACCATTTATTTTCAAGTTGGAACAATAAGAAGACTGTAAGTATGATTGTGATCTCAGTTTTGAATATCCATTGGTAGTATTACTAAAGCCATATATTTTATATTCTCTAAAGTTTTCATATTCTATCATATCACTAGCACTTGTGGGTGAGAATGATTTCCTGAAGGAGTTTTTATGGCTACGGTTATGTTTTTGTTATTATATTCTAATCAATGGCAGAAGGGGGATTCTTTCAGTCATGAAGTTACTTGTATGGTTACATTGGAAACATGACTTTACTTGAGCCAACAACATACAGTTGATTAGAGTAGGAGTGTGCATGAATAAGCTCAGTATCTGAGTATTTGTTTTCATTTTTAAATAAATAAGCAGAGTTGCTCTCGGTATATCATAATATGATAGAAAGTAAATATCAGATCTTGAAGGTTTGCAAAGAATTGGTTGCACATGCCAGATGACTCCATAGCCCAATGGATAAGGAAACTGGAACTACTAGGTTCTTGGAGCCTCACAGGGAGGTCTCCATCCCCTGTGGAGCCAAATGTTAACACATAAAACTAATCATGTAAAGGAGGAATTATGGTTTCCAGAGCCTACATTTAACCATATCTCTCAGTATTATGTCATACCATCAACTAACATCTTCCTCAAAGTATGCAAGCTATAGTTGAGTTGGAGCTGTGAACTAGTTAAGGAAGAGGGTTGTAGGTTGGATAGGTTGCAAGCATCCTAGTACAAATTCAAAATTACCAGCATCAACCTCATAGCCATCAGGTACTCCATGAGATTTTTTGTCTTGTTTGGAGGTCAGGAAGGGTTTGGTACTTGATTTTCCTTTGGCGCTATGACTTGGCTCAAGCGCTGCGAATTTAGGCAGGTGATGCGAAATGCGCTACAGATTGTGTTGTGGAAACTCTGTTCTAAGACAATTGAACTAGTATTTTTGACCAGTTGACTTCCAGTAGGATTTTCAGGTGAACCAAGATAAATTTTCAAAATCAAAAGGAGTTTATTGTCAAGCACAGACCCAAGAACATTAACCTCTTTCATTTTTCACACAGGTATCACGGATTGGGAGATTCGAAGGAATATTTGGGCCCTATTTTTCCAGTTTTCATGATTTCCTGTTTGAGACATGTTTTTGCGACACGTATTCCGGTCAGTTGGAGATGAATTTCAAGAAACCCGGAGAGTTTCTTCTTTATAATGAGCTTATCTACAAAAAATGTTCTCAGATTTTACACAGCTATTATATTTTGAGAATTACAAGTGGCATTTTGAACCCTATTTTTCATAATTTCGCCTCCTGAAAAGTAGGAAATTAGTTAAAATGTGTCATTCTCTGTTTGTAATTGTTTCTATTCTGGGAAAGGGGTTGGAGTTCGAATTGGTGAGATGGAAAGGACCTATAGTGATATATATTTCATGGTACAAGAGTAGAGTGAGTTTGGATTCATGAGCCAAGAGAGGCTGGAGAGAGATGGAGGAGCAGTTTAGTTGCTCAATTGTAAGCCCGAGGGTCTGTTGTAATTAGCTTTTATGCAACTAGAGATTCACTTAAATTGTTTATCAGAATTTGTGTTCTTTCATTGTCATTTCTTCTTTTCATTTTGCTTGAATACAATTACAGGTGTTGAAGATCAATGATTGTTCATGAGCAGGAGATTCATGAGTTGTGAATGAGTTATAGCGATTGCCTCTTTGCATGATTTTTGTTCTAATAATCTTCGGGTCATTTTAGCGGAGAGGATCTTTGCTTAATGATTTTTCTTCTTTTCGTTATCTTCTTTATACCTTCATCCATCAATTATAACTCTTTTTGTCTGATAGGCAATATGAGTGCCTTTGATCTACAGAGCGGTGTGGACTCCATGCCCAATGGAAGACCATTGATCTACAGTCAGAATGCTTCCCTCTTTCTTTTGCTTTCTTGCTCATCCACTCTTTGGATTTGATTTTTTTTTTCCAATTTCGAATGGTTGGACTTTGCAGGAGACAGTTCATTGTTATTGAAATTTTTCCTTTGAAGCATATCGATGTTAATGCAAGAGTCAGGTTTTATATTACAAAGATTCATGTGTTGATGTGTATGAGTGTGTTATTTTCTTTCTGCGTTTTTTGTGACCTTATATCAGTTTCCATATTGTGTTAATTCTTCCAGTGTTTGGTCAAAATATATGTGTTGGAATTCACCCTTGTTAGGTGCTCCAAGGACATGGGGCCATGCACTCTACCATTCCTCTAAAGCTTCACTGGAATTCATCCTTGTTAGATGCTCTAGTGAGGTGGACTACTTCTCCCCTTTCTACCATCATCTTAGATTTTCCCTAAACTAAAAAGAATCAACTATCTTGCCACTGCACATTTGAACCCTATTACCAAGACATTTACATTTCTTCACAGTTTCAATCTTTTGACTCCATGCCCAATGAACTGTGGTTTTCATAGCTTACCAAACCCATTTAAAAAATAAACATTCTAAAAACCTTTATTATACCCATACAAGATCTATCCATTGCCTAAGAAATACAACCAGCCTTTGAAATGACATTAGAGGTATGAGATTGTAAGAGAGATCCCTCTCTGGGTTTGGAAGGTCTAGCTTCCAGTATGCAAGTAGGTTGAATAGGTTACCTTGTTAACCTTCTAAATCAGTCATAGAAGGATTTACTAGGTATTAACATGCCTAACATTTGCTAGGTGGTGGCGAAGTCTGGGTCTGTCTCATAGAGTTGGGGCCATCTAGAGGTTTCATGGCCACACGAGTTTAGCACCATGGTGAGTGTCGCAACTGGCGATCTACTGAGGCAATCAATGACGCAGTTGGTGCTTCCCATTTTATACTTGATGTTGAGGTGGAATTGATGCAAGTATGTGGACCACTTATGATGGCATTCATTCTGCAATTTGCCCTGTGTCTGCATGAACTGTTGTGGCTTATGATAAGTGTCGATTATTGTCTCCTTCCCAAGAATGTAATGTCTCCATTGGTGACAGGCTTGCACAATGGAGTACATTTCTTTGTCGTAAGTAGGGTACTTACGGACAACATCTGATAGTGACTCACTATGATCGGCCACAGGGTGGTCGTGATGAGTGAGAACGACGCCCACAACATAGTCTGAAGCATCTGTCTCGATCTCAAAGGGTTGTTGCAGGTCTGGTAGTGAAAGTATTGGGGATGAGCACAAGCGTTGCTTCAAATCATCGAACGCTTATTATTGGGACAGTCCCCACACAAAATTCACCTTACCACCACCCCTGGTTACTTGGCTGAGGGCCCATGCAATATGGGAGAATCCCAACACGAACCTGTGTTAGAAATTGGCGAAGCCCAAGAATCTCTGAAGCTCAGTGAGTGTGGTTGGGGCTGGCCAGTCATGGATGACTTGGATTTTGGCTGGATCCACTTGTACGCCATGCTGATCAACGATGTAGGCCACGTAATGAACCCTGTCCATGTCGAACGAGCATTTTTCCAAGTTGGTGTAGAGTTGGTGTTGTTGCAGGGTGTGCAGAACCTGTTGAATATGTTGCAAGTGTTCTTCCCAAGTCTTGTTGTAAATGAGGATGTCATCCAGATACACCACTACAAAAGTATTAGTGAAGGGTCATAGGATATCGTTCATCATCCTCATGAAAGCGGATGGAGCATTTGTCAAACCAAAGGGCATGACCAACCATTCAAAAAGACCTTCATTTGACTTGAAGCCGGTCTTCCATACATCTGTTTGTTCTATTGGGACCTGGTGGTAGCCAGACTTCAGATCAATCTTACTGAAGTATTTGGCCCCCAGGAGTTGATCAAGGAGGTTGTCGATTCGGGGCCCAATAACCAATGCAGATTCGTCAGGTTACATCTTTCTTCTGTACCAGCAAGATTGGGCTCTTGCAAGGTGAGAAGTTGGGACGGATGTGCCCCTTGTGGAGCATTTCTTGGATCTGCCACTTGAACTCCTCATTCTCTAACAGAGAGCGGCAGTAGATTGGACCATTGGGCAGTGGTGTGTCGGAGGTCAGATCGATGGGGTGCTCGACCTGATAGTGTAGAGGTAATTGGGTAGATGAGGAGAAGATATCTGAGTATTCTTCCATGACCTTATCCACTTGCTTCTATTGTGTGGAGAGGTCGGTTGCGGAGACCCTAGATGTGGCTGCGATCTTTCACTCATTCTGAGAGGGAATCACGAAGATGACAAACTTCCATGTCTGAGAGATGACCTTTCTGCATTGCTTGGCAGAGATCAATTGATTAGCATTGGGTGGGACTACCTCGGGTATCCTGTAGAATTTCTTGTTCAAAGTAATAATAACACTGTGAGGCCTAGACTCATATACAGTATGAGGTTTCCATAAATATGGTTGGCCCAAAATAACATTACAAACTTCGAGAGGGGAAACATCACACAATACCTCATCTTTGAAGGGCTTGATGTCGTATGACAGGTGACATTGTTGGCTAACGTGGATGTCGCTTCCTTGGCGGAGCCATCCGATGGTGTAGGGTTGCGGGTGCGGCGTTGTTAATAGGGCGAGTCACTTGACAACCTCTGCTGAAATGAGGTTCTTCTGGCTACAACTATCAAAGATCAAGTGCAGAGGGATACCCTTCACCTACATCTGTGAATGAAAAAGGCACTCGACTTCCTCTGGCTCATCTAGTTCACCGGGTTGAAGCTTGGTGGTAGCAACGGTAGCATTGGGTTCTGCATATATGATCTATCTCCCCCTTTCTGGTTCTGACTCAGAGTCGGAACCCGCATCTGATTCAGAGGCTTTCACCTCATCCACCAGCAACTGCTTCGAACGACAATCAATAGTGTTATGCCAAGGGCTCTTATGGAAGTCGCACCAGTTCCTGGTATCTTTCTTTGTCTTTCTGGTGTCCTTATTTGCTTGTGGCCTGGACTGGTTGTCTTGAGGTTGTTCGTCTTTGCTCTGTCCTTTTTTCTGTGGGTTAGGGCCACCCTTTCCTGGATTTTGCTGTCAGAGGTTCCCAGGCCCAAATTGTCGCGTCTTTTAATTGAGCTTATGCTCGATTTTGACGACATATCGGTAGGTCGCACCCAAGGATGAGATGTCCAGAAACTCCATTTCGGCCTGGATGCATCAATGCAAACTAACACAATACTTGAGCACTAGATGTAGCTCAGAATCTTCGATACCCAGCGTGGTGCGCAAGGTATGGAAGATATTTGTGAACTCAGGCACCGCTTGGTCTCTTTCCTGCCGCAACGTGGTCCATTTTGTGTACAGGTCATCATAACTTCCAACAGGGTAATATTGTTCCTTAATAGCATAATAGCATCCCTGAAGGACTCCCAGTTGACTGCGACTATAAAAAATGAGGGTTCCTCTATTTCCTTTTTCTCACAAAAAGTTTCCCACCAATCTTTGACATGGGGGATGACTTTGAGAAGCGCAAAAGTAATTGTTTCTCTATTCGAGAAGTTATGGACATAGAAATACCCTTCTAGCAGATTCGACCATTTGTCTACCACATCTGCGTCTATCTGACCTTCAAATATAGGAATATTTAAGTTGATTTGTACCTTGAAGGGGACGACGCCTCCGTTTAAGGAAGATGTGTCAATCGTTGGTAGTCGTCGAAGGATTTGTGCAAAACTATCCATCATCTCGTTCCTCTGTTGCGTGAGGGCTTCCTCGAGAAACATTTTGAAGGGATCTCATGTCCCRTTGTCTTTCTTTTCTTCTKCCATGAGAGGTCGTTTGGGCATGCAAGAGCTTTTGTCCTCAAGAGAAACAAGCTCGAGACCCAATTMTTTGTACACTGACCTCATTGGGGACATGCATTAAGAATAACAAGGAGTAGATTGATCTGATACCACTGATCCAGAATATATTTGTAGAACGAAATGAATATAGATTATTATCAAAATATGCTTAACACAAAATAACAGATATACAGTAAAATTGGTTTCTATTCAATAAGGAAATAAGCTAAAATTGTAAAATGCAGCGGAAACAAGCTTGCTAGAATGGTGGCAGCTTATCTATGAGAAGAGATGTGACGACTGCGCTCATTCGCAAAATGATACTTACAATGAGGATCTGAAGGCATGTTTACAATAAACAGAAATGTCAAAAACCCTATACATCAAAAAAACCTAACTCTAGGAGATGAAGCGTCAAAAGTCATGTGGGCCCTGTTTGGGTAAGTTAGTACATCAACTTCCCGGGGTCGTAACTTTCGCATACGATATTCGTTTTAGGCGCACAATAGCCCGTTTGAAAGGTCTTTCTGAGGACTACACATTTTGCTGCTATATATATTTGAATGCGTTGAGCCCTAAAAAATGGTGTTTAGGGCCTCAAAACAACCCCACAAGTCAGGGACCCGAAAACTAGGGAAAAAACTGTCAGACTAGAAAACTGCCAAAATGGGCCAGTTGGAATAGGTGGGAGGCCACCGACATCCATCTGGATCAATCCTCCCTCCTTAGGAAGAAATGGTCTCCATTGCATTGAGTTCCCCCATCAGATGAGGAAATTTATGTTCAATTTGGCCCCTGGTTAGCCACTTGCCTTGGTGAAGGAGTTGCCCTGCTTTGATAACTCGATAAAGCTGGATTCTTTGCTAGCGAGTGCCCTTGATCTGTTTGTCCACAATCTGATCACTGGATTCCTATTGTATGTAGTCTAGGTTGATCTTTGTTTGATCCGGATTATTTTCGGCACGAAATGAGATCGGAGATATAATAAAGAAATGCACAGAGATATCGCAGATATTCAATAATATAACATAAATGTATCGAAGATGCAACCATAAACACAGATATACAGTAATACACGATTTCTATTACTGATCCGGATTATTTTCAGCACGAAATGAGATCGGAGATATAATAAAGAAATGCACAGAGATATCGCAGATATTCAATAATATAACAGAAATGTATCGGAGATGCAACCATAAACACAGATATACAGTAATACACGATTTCTATTAATGAAAGAAATGTACAGAGACTGTAAAAATACAGAGTGGAAGACTCACTAGAATGGTGGCAGCTTATCTCTGAGAAGAGATGTGATGGCTACTCGCATTCGCAAGAAGATGATTACAATGAGGCTCTAAAGGCCTTTTTACAATAAGAAGGAATGCCAAAAACCCTAGACATCCAAAAACCTAACCCTGGGAGATGAAGCGCCAAAAGTCATGTGGGCCCCGTTTGGGTAAGTGAGTACATCAACTACCCGGGGTCGTAACTTTTGCATACGATCTCCGTTTTAGGCGTGTGATAGCTCGTTGGAAAGGTATCGTCAAGGAGATTCATTTTGGGGGCTCAGTGATGCCTTTGGCTATCATTGAGAACCTCGATATCGAAAAACCTTCATTTGGGCCCTCAAAATGGCCCCGGAAGTTAAAACCTGCTAAAAATAGTAAATTGCCAAAATTGCCAGAAAGTCATTTTGAGCCATTTGGAAAAGGTGGGTGGCCACCAATATCCACTTGGATCATTGTTGGTGTCAGTTGTTCTGCTATCTTTGGGGTGTCCAATAATGGTGGTAAATACGGTCAAAGGATATCCATGTTGAACACTGGGTGCAATCCAAGGAAAGGGGGAATGTTGAGCTCGAAAGCATTATCACCCACAGCCTTGGTGATGGTGTGCGACCCATAATGGAGTGGGTGAAGATTTTTATGGGTTCCTGTAAGACGCTCTTTCTACAAGTGCAACCAAACTTTTTCGTCTACCTGAAACTTATGTGGAACCCGGTGTTGATCATGGGGTTGCTTGTACTTGTCATTGGACTTCTTTAGGATATCTTGAACCTATTGGCGGATGTGTTGGATCCGCTCAATGAAACGGGTGGCTTTGTCAACTTCAGTTGGAGCAAGAGATGATTCGACTGAGGTGACCGCAAGGGGTAGTGCAACATCTATGGGACCCAATGGTTGGAATCCCAACCCCAGTTGAAAGAGGTTGTGGTCGGTTGAGCTATGCAGGGCTCAGTTGTAGTTATGTTGAGCATAGGTGAGATTCTCATCCCATGTGCGAGGGAGCTTGGAATTATACATGTGCACGATATGAACGATCATTTGATTTATGACCTCGGTTTGGCCATATGTCTAGGGGTGGAAGGTCGTGGCTTTGGTGAGCTTGGTGTCCAACAGTGACCAGAGGCTTGACCAGAATGTGCTGAGAAATTGACTATAACGATCTGAAAGAATGGTTTGTGGGATTCCAAAATGTACCCAAACTCGTTCAAAGAAGAGCTTGGCAATGGCCTCTGTTGTGATGCTCTTCTTGTAGGCGACCAAAATCGTCATCTTAGAAAAGCGATCCACAACCACAAAAACACAGTCATTGCCCCGCTTGGTGGACGTGAGGCCCGACATGTAGTCCATTGATATGGATTCCCATGGCCTTTCAAGAGTAGGTAGAGGGGTGTACATGCCATGTTTTTTAGTGGCCAGTTTGGCAATCGCGCAGGCAATGCAGGACCTGATATACTTGCTGACCTCCTGTCGAAGTTTCAGCCAGTAGAAATGTTTCTACAGCATTGACACTGTCTTTTCGACACCGAAGTGTCCTGCCACCTGAATGTAGTGGGATTGCCAAATCAGCTTCGCTCGCTCGCTTGATGGAACACGGATATGGCCCAGACGACACATCAACACGTCCTGAAGATTGAAATTAGCGATAATTGCATTTGCGCCCAATATTTGGTAGGTAATAGCAAAGTCTGGGTCTATCTCATAGAGTTGGGGCCATCTAGAGGTCTCATGGCCGCAAGAGTCTAGCATTGTGGTGAGTGTCGCGAGTGGCGGTCTACTGAGCAAATCAACGACGCGGTTGGTGCTTTCTGTTTTATACTTGATGTTGAGGTGGAATTACTGCAAGTACGTGGACCACTTCTAATGGTGGTCATTCTACAATTTGCCTTGTGTATGCATGAACTGTAGTGGATTTTGATCAGTGTGGATGAATGTCTCCTTCTCAAAAATGTAATGTCTCCACCGACGGTAGGCTTGCATAATGGAGTACATTTCTTTGTCGGTAGTAAGGTACTTATGCACAACATCTGATAGTGTCTCACTATGATAGGCCACGAGGTGGTCGTGCTGAGTGAGAACGTCACCCACAACATAGTCTAAAGCATCTGTCTCGATACCAAAGGGTTGTTGCCTTGTAGTGAAAGTACTGGGGTTGAGCACAAGCGCTGCTTCAAATCATCGAACGCTTGTTGTTGGGACTAGCCCCACACAAATTTTTCCTTACCACCACCCCTGGTTACTTGGTTGAGGGCCCATGCAATATGGGAGAATCCCAACATGAACCTACAGTAGAAATTGGCAAGGCCCAAGAAGATTTGAAGCTCAGTGAGTGTAGTTGGGGCTGGCCAGTCACGGATGACTTGGATTTTGGCTGAATCCACATGTACGCCATGTTGATCAATGATGTATCCCGGGTAATGAACCCTATATGTGTTGAAGGAGCATTTTTCCAAGTTGGCGTAGAGCTGGTGCTATCGTAGGGTGTGCAAAACCTGTTGAATATGCTGCAAGTGTTCTTCCCAAGTCTTGTTGTAAATGAGGATGTCATTCAGATACACCACTACATAAGTATTGGTGAATGGTCGCAGGATATCGTCCATCATC
>SNQJ01S0047760.1:51184-61270 GCA_010110895.2 Picea sitchensis
GGAAAATATTCTCAAATTATTGAAAGTGCATGAAAAGTATGTTGA
Organism: Picea sitchensis; assembly: GCA_010110895.2. NCBI lineage: Eukaryota > Viridiplantae > Streptophyta > Pinopsida > Pinales > Pinaceae > Picea > Picea sitchensis. Next base: position 51,230 of record SNQJ01S0047760.1, read on the forward strand.
GTTTCAAGGTAATGATACTTGTTCCTTCATATTAATATATGTGATTTAGATCCTGTTCTCTTAAGGCATTTATGTCTATCCACGGTGTTTGGATTTGGATCTGTCAATGTTATGTTTGGATTTGATGCTATGCAGTCACTTGCAACTTAAATTAATAGTATTACATGAACATTCTACAGTTGACTGATCATACAAATTGCAGACTCTATTGGTCGCCACTGATGACTGTTCTTATTACAATTCCATACAAGTATAAATTGGAAAGGGAATCAGATGGTAGGGCAGGCTCACTGGGTAATTAAAGCCCCATTTCCATGAATATCAACTGTCTCTCTCCTTCGCTATTTGTAATTGTGGAAGTAACTTGACTCTACAAGAATCACTCTAGTGATCACTGCTTAGCGGTTGCAAATTGAAACCAGCAAACCATCCTGTTTGTTATTGCACCTCTATACAGTAGATGCCGATGAAAAATGTAATGATAACTACTAAAAATTTGGAGAAAGAATGCCAATTTTAAGGGAATGCATACACATATGTACTCTGTAAGATTTCTAAAGAACAATTTTCATATATATCAGGGACTATAAACTGATGCATAGAAGTGGCACACAAAGTTATCAGAACCGCAACTGGCCAAGGGTCAGACTGGGACCATCTGAAAAACTGGGTGAAGAACCAGTCAACTAAAAAGTACATAAAATATGTAAAATTTAATAAGAAATTATATATTCATGTACATCAATGTTATCCAAACCATTAGACACCAAATATGCAAAGTTTTCTTATGTATCAATGGCACCTAGTGTGATACATATCTGAAACAAAATACCAGCGTTGTGAGACTCAGCAGKGACTTGTGAGCCTTGCCGAGTCTCTCCCAAAACGAGCACTCACTGCAAACTCGTTGGAAAGCTTTCATAGAATCYAAACTATGCTGAAACTCGCCAAACTYGTGGAAACTTGTAGGAACTTGCCCAGGGCCCAGAAATCAGGAGTTCGATCCTTGGCAGGCAAACACAAACCCCACATGCAAAATGCTTGGAGAAAAGGCTGAAACAGGTATTTTGTAGGGACAAAAAGCACAGGGACTCCTCTACACCAGTGTTTTAAAAGTCAGAATTGGACTTGGAATTGGTTGAGGGTCAGACCAGATGTGGATTGGAATTGGTCGACGACTCAGTTTATGAACAAGTTCACTAGAAAATGCTTGAAATATTAAAATTTTAATATAAGTTTTTTCAATAAAAATCAAGGGTTTGAACTGACCGAACCGGCCGGTCAAACCGGTCGAACTGGTTCAAATTCAGTTTAGGATCCCCAAGGGGTGAACCGGTTGAACTGGCTGGTTCCGGTTCCTGTTCCGGTTCGGTCGCTTTTCAAAACACCGCTCTATGCAACCTTGAAGGCACATAACTCCTCATTTCACTCTCATTCTCATTTCATCTTGAGTGATTTGGGGTTCCGGTTATACTGTGACTAAAAATTGAAACTTGTTTTAGCAAGGTTTGCTATAGTACGGTATGCCTATTACCTTCAATCTCATGCCTTGATATCTCCTAGAGGTTAAAATAGTAAATACCTTCAATTTCATGCTTCAAGATTGAAGGAAGGAAAAAATAGAAATCCTGCTGCCCTGATGTAGGAGATCAAGTGGAGGATGTTTTTGGAGATCATTTGCAGTTGGAGAATGTTTGTTTGGAGATCATTTACAGTGTACCTCTCAGCTGGAGACCAAATACAAACCTCAAGGTTGAAAAGTAAGCAATCTGCCTGTTGGATCTTTGCTGTTTAGTTTCCAATGCCCATTGCATTCTGTTTGTGAAGAAGGTATTTTGATTTTCAGCCTAATTGTTTTCTGATTTTTCATTTCATCTCCGATTTCAGAATTTATCATCATCTACCTATAGTTCTGTTCTTGTTCTATATTCTTTCTCTTCAATCTCCACTTTCCATGGCTCTTAAGTCCAAAAGACAGCTTGATCAAGCATGGGAACATACTATCTGACTTGAATTGAATGATGACAAGAAGTTCAAATGCAAATACTGTAACCAACTATGAATGGGGGCAGAAACAGGTTGAAACACTGCCTAGCATGAATCCATGCAAAGATGCAGTTTGTGATCATTGCCTTGAAGAAGTCTCAACCCAAATGGCAGTTTCTTTGGAAAACATCAAAGCAACCAAAGCAAAGAAATCTAGGATGAGTTTAAAAATTGCAGCATGTCGTAGAATATCTGAAATGCCACCTCTCGGTAGTTGCTCATCAAATGTTGCAAGTCCAACCATCACCTCTTCTTTTTTTACTACTCACGCAACCCTAGGAGCTCAACCGTCCTTGGAGAGTTTTAATGAAAAGAAGATGAAGGGGGCAGATATTGCAACGAGGAGTTTTTGTTACCACGACAACATCTCATATAACCTTGTAAACTCTCCTTTTTTTCACCCCATGCCAGATGCTATTGAAATAGTTGGCCCTTGATACAAAGCCCCCTCTTATAATGCAATTAGGGAGAAAGAGTTAGATGAGGAGTTATAGTGTGTCAAGGAAGAGTTGCAAGGCCTTAAAAGTTTGTGGGAGAGTAGCGGTTGGATCATTATGTTAGATGGGTGGACAAATACAAGGAATAGAGCAATCATAAATTTCCTTGTAGCATGCCCTAAAGGAACCATGTTCTTGAAATCCATTGATGCATCACCAGTGAAGGATGCAAATTTGTTATATTCACTATTGGTCGATGTTGTTGAAGAAGTTGGGGCAAACATGTTGTCCAAGTAATCACGGACAACGTTGCAAATTCTGTGGCTGCTGGAATCATAGTTATTATAACCGGTCGGTCTGGACTGACACTAGTTGGTCCCTTTAGTGCCTAAATTGTTGGTTGAACTCGACGAGAGCATTGAACTGGCTGGTCTAGACCGGTTCACAATCTGTTTAGATTGGACCACAACCAAATCAGACCGACAGGATCATTGATGGTTTATTGGGGTCAGAATAATGAAAAATAAAGGAAAAAACAAAAGAAAAACCCATCCCCCTCCCTCCGAACCCTAAAACAAGCAAACTCCACATGTTTGGTGTCAAATGGATATACATATATTAAATTTTGCATATTTTAAATATTTTTAGTAGACTGATTCATAAATCGATTCACAAGTCGGTGTCGGTCTGATCTGACCCACAACTGGTTCTGATCTTGATAACATTGGTTGGAAGACTGCTATGTGAGAAATATGCTGCCATTTTTTAGATCCCATGTGTTGCCAATTGTATAGATCTGATTTTGGAGGATATAGGTAAGTTGGGTTGGGTAGAGGAAATTGTTAATGAATGCAAAAAGATAACTAAGTATGTATATGACTATGCTTGGGTGTTAAACCTTGTGAGAGAGTTCACAGAGGGCCAACTGATTCCCCCCACTGTCACACGATTTGTAACCAACTTTCTTTCACTCCAAAGTATTTTCACTTGGTTCATGGCATTGAGATGGATGTTTGTTAGTAAAAAATGGCTAGATTGTAAAGATTGCACAAAATTGGATGCAATGGTTATTTTAGGTCAGTGTTAAGAGATGATTATGGGAGTCTGTCACTGAGGTTCTTAGCATCACTGAGCCTCTTGTGGAAGTGTTGGGGATCATGGATGGAGAAAAACTGCCAATGGGATACATTTATGAGGGTATGGATAGGGCTAAAGAGGCCATCGAGATTGTGTGTAAGGGGAATGAAACTAAATATGGTCCCTTATGGGAAATTATTGATTCTAGGTGGAATAGGTAGCTACATTCGACGTTGCTTGCAACAGGAGCATATCTCAGTCCCAACATATTCTTTATTCATAAGTCTAAAATTCAAAAAGATCTCGAGGTGATGAGAGATGCGATGGATTGCATTGAGGGGATGTTCTTGGATTTCACATTTCAAGACAAGATCAATATGCAGTGGGATTTGCACAAGGATTCAATTGGAATCTTTGGATTTAGATCAACAAAATGACTTAGGGACAAGAAAATGGTGGAATTTGCACAAGGATTCAATTGGAATCTTTGGATTTAGATCAACAAAATGACTTAGGGACAAGAAAATGGTGGGTAAGATTTCATTTTGTAAATTGTTTAATTATAATTTTGTAGTTTTTTAAAATCAAGTTTCGCATTGGAAAATTGTAATCTTTGTTTTTATTGTAACAGTTCATTGGTGGATAGATTGTGGCTTTGACACACCAGAGCTACAAGAATGGTCCATTATTAGAGTTTTGAGTCAGCCTTGCAACACTTTAGCTTGTGAGCATAATTGGTCAATGTTTCAACACATCTGCACCAAGAAGCACAACAACGTGGAGCATGAGTGACTAGACAAGTTGATCTTCATTTGCTACAACCTTCGCTTTCCCACAAAACAATTGCAACCAAAGTATATGGATCCAATTGCATTGGATAAGATTGATCTAGAAGTTGACTGGGCTGCAGAGGATGAATCTCTTGAGGATCTCTCTGATACACCAATATTTGACACACCTGACAGACTGACATCTTAGTTTCTGCCTGAGATAGTTGGACTAGGAGTGACTAGCACTGTAGGCCCTAGCTCTTCAAGGGCATATGCTAGGCGTCTTCGTAGATGAAACTTAAGATTGGAGAAATTGCATATTTTGAGTTTATGATTATGTCTTGATTTATGTAGTACAAACTTTCTTGTATTTTGATTTTTTTTCTATTTGTTGAGTTGCCAAGATTTTCCAAGTTTGAGTGTGTAATATCCCTGATCTCGCTGATCAAGATATTTGCTACTGATCTATTGTTCTGTCTTGCAGATCTGATACACTGGGGTTTTTGGATGCGTTTCAGTTGTATGTTTGAGATCTTGATGGTTATTGCATGTGCATGTGGGTTATTGCAGGTGCATGTTGGTTATTGCATGTGCATGTTGCATATTTATAGTTTAACCAACATATAAGGACGCATGCAGAAGTAAAGAACATCAACTGCCCAATATCATGTATTATATGGGTCAAGCATGGAAATACAATAGCAAACTGGAAATATAGAATATGAACGTCGGCTAGATCTCATGGATCATCACTGGAATACAAGAAAATAACATAAAAATACTCGTGATCAGAAGATGATAGTAGATCTGATGCATGCACGGATAGATCGACAAAATATGCGATTCTGGAGAAGTACGGTAACCGCTACCAGCTGGAAAACTTGCCCGGAAGGATAGACCGTCAGAACACGCTGGAAACTGCTCCAATAGAAGCGCGCCCTGGCCTCTAGACTGAAATGGATGAGTGCCGGATCTCGGATCTGGTCTCTGAGGCACTGGATCTGGACCCCTGGGGGATTGCGCACCTCCTGGGACACTGGATGCGCCCCAAAGGATTCCTCCAATGGAATCTGATGCTATATGGCTCAAAACGATCGTCTCGCCAAATACGGAACTGGGTCGGAAGGATTCGCCCAGATCTGCTCTGATACTCTGCATGCAACCCCAAATGTATGTCCGGAAGAGCTGCGCCCTAAATGGCTGAATGAGGCGATATGTAAGATTCCACCGTTAGAATCTGACAATAGATGGCTCAATAGAAGCGCCCTAGCTGGATCTCAAATGGGTTGGAAGGAAACTGCAATTTGGACACGGGTCTCGTGCAACTCTCCAAACCCTCAAACTGACTTGCGCCCTCACTGGCTGAGCTGCGCACTCTGCAATGGATACTCCTGAAAAGTACGGTGAAATACTTGGATGGTATATTCGATGGGCTAGGGTGTGTCTCTCAACACCGAAACCGATCAATGGTGGTGATTTCCTCCAGAAATCCACAAAATAGTAAGGTCGACTCTCTTCCTCCTCTGGGAACTCTCAACATCAAATCATAACAATGCATAATGAGGAATTAGGTCAAATTCCTCCCTTTTATACCTTTTCCAATCTAATTCACCATTGACCTCACTTAAGCTAGGCGCTTTTCCTCCTAAAGTGATTAATTAATTAATTAAGTCCCCCTTTAGCACCTTTTCATTCTAATTCTTCGTTGACTTAGGCTTAAGTGACTTTTCCTAAGTATTTTGGCTTAATTCATCGTTTAGCCATCAATTCCTCCTTATTTCTCTATCTTGTTCTCTGTTTGTGCCTGACTATAGTCTACGGGAACATATAGACTACTAAGTCACTCCCTGCTGGCCTACTCTTGGGAACGGGACATCACAGAGTGTCACAACCTTGCAAAATACATAAACATTGAGGCTCTAAATGGCTTGTAGAGTCCAAAAAACATCATGCCACAACAAATAACTACATAACATAAAAAATGGTAGTTGTTGGCCTTTTATGCCAGAACATCCCCCAATAGAGTCTACCGTTTGGTCTTTTAATCTCATCTAAGACAGAAGGGCATGATGAAACATTCCACAACAAGTGTTCTTTCACTCTACGATTCCCCCCCTTTCATTTCCTTCTTACAATCATTGTAATATTTTTTCCCATCAACCTCATCACAATGACTCCATGTAGGGTCTTTCACATTCTTGGGTGCCATGATATTGTCTCAAATAGTGAAAATAAATCTTTAAATGCAAAATGGAACCTATCTTTATTTATTTGCTAAAACAAAAATCAACAATTTTATGAAAAAACATGAAGGTTTGAAGTATTCTTGTGTGACCTTCTAATGGGCACAACAATTTGGTCTCAAATCTTGTCCAAGCTTGTAGATGATATGTAGACCGCTGAAGTAGAGGCCAAATCCATCGAAGGCAACTCACAAAGAGTGCTAGTGCCAAATTAGCTCCAAGCTCTCTTTGGATCAACTTTCTTCACTATAGCGTTGCAATCTTCAAATACTCATAGATGATCAATGGGAAATGTGCAAGAAAAATAGAGGTGGGGGGAAATCATTAAATACCGATAATTTAGGGTTTTGAAAGGCGGGAGCCAAACTTTTTCCCCTTGTTTTTTTGCCTTGATGGCGTGCAAATGGGCTTGGCTAGTGGAGGGTTGCGTCAGATTGGAATTGGTCTATTCCACTGGTTTTGTCCCAAACAAGCTTCTTGAAGCAAATCTTATGGTTCACTTCTTGAATGAGATACCTAGTAATATCTATATGAAAATAACAATATTTATTAATATGAACATTAATATGGGATTAATATCATTGAGATTGAATAGCAATGCACCGGAGGACTGCTAGGGTTGGGAGCAACTGCAAGCTAGGGTTTAGCAGTCGCGACCATCGCAACGCACGACATGAGCACCAAAGGGGGGGGGTAAGGGTACCCCTCATACAAATAGGTAGTGGTGGACAGAAGGAAAGGGCCAAGAGGCCTAGTTTTCAAGACACCAATGACAGGCACCTCGGGATCAGACCCAGAAAAAGGTTAGGACAGGAACCAGGGCAAAAGCGAGTGCATGGAAGAAGAAGCCAGAGAAACTCAGAGTGAGGTGGAAGACATAGCAAGGCCCATCGGGACAGAAGGGTGCAACCCGTGCAAATCCAAAACAACAATGATACCCAAGGTGATACTGGAGGATCCACAAATACAACTTTACAGGGACCAGATGAGGATGCATGTGCTAATATGTAAGTTCATGGGGTTGTGGCCCACAGAAAGAACGCTGCGCAACTGGATTAAGTACCGCTGGAAGCCAAATGGAGAAGTGGAGCTCCACCTGGGCTCGAAAGGCTTCTTCACAGCAGTATTCATGAACCTGGAAGACAGGGATAGAGTCTTTGAGGGAGGCCCATACTTCCACACCTCAACAACATTGTATATGCAGCCATGGAAGGAAAACTTCTCCCCAGAAAAAGAGACCTTCAAAAAGGTGCCGGTTTGGTTGCGATTCTATTCCTTACCTCTACATTACTGGTTGCCCTCTACTTTCGAAGCGATCGGAAACAAACTGGGGAAATATGTGAAGACCTCAGAAGCCACCCTAAAAGGGCGCTATACATCTTACACAAGAATCTGCATAGAGATGGATGTATCCGGAGCCCTTCCAGAAGCCATAAGTCTAGAATTCAGGGATGAGGAATGGATCCAAAGCATAGATTACGAACAGATCCCCTTCAGATGCAGAAGATGCCATGAACATGGTCACCTGATCAAAGAATGCCCTCTTAATAAAAAACAAGAAGTGGAAAACCCCGAACCACAGCAGGACGAGGATGGGTTTATAAAACCGAACCCCAGAAGCAGAGCAAACAAAAAGCAGAGTAAAAACACAGCAGGAAACAACTCGGAGACCTGGAATAAAATGGAAGGAAGGGACAAAACCAATAAAGGGGCAAAAGACGAAAAGGATTCGGCAAAAGCTCAAGAAGTCAGAGAACAAGCAACAAAAGAGCCCACTGATCGACCAAGTAACAAGAAGGAACAGGGGAGTTGCGCAACCCCGATGGATGGAGAAACTAGAGACGACAACACCCCCATGCAAGAAGCAGAGGGAGATGCGGAAATGACCCCGAGTGAAGTAGGAACAAAAGACCCTGACCTCAGAGACCTAGTGGAAAGGGAAGGGATAGATCTCCTGAACATACTGGAGCAATGGAAAAATAAGGGAGTAGACAATGTACCAACAGAGCAACTCGACCGCATTCAATACCTGTTTCTCCTAAGGGAGGAAGCCAAAGCTAGACTACTAAAGCGCACACACGGGGAGATAGGACACCTAGGAGTCAAAGCTGGCGAGGGACAACCACAACTCTCACCCAAGCAGATGAGGAGGAAAAAGGAAGGAAATCAAATAGTGTCGCCCTACATGAGCTTGGAGCGATACTGATAAGCTCGGGTAGATCAAGAAACTCTTCCCCAACTCCCCCCCACATGTTTAAATGAAGGTTATAACTTGGAATATAAGAGGCCTAAACAGCCCGAGAAAGCAAAGAATCCTTAGAAATAGATTAAAGCAGGAACAACCGGATCTCTGTTTCATTCAAGAGGCAAAATGCACTACAGACAGAATGGAGGCAATCAGTAAACAACAATGGCGCAAGTATAAGATGGTGGCTATCAGAGGCCACCAAATGGCAGGAGGTATTCTCACTTTGTGGAACCCACAAGTATTAAATCTAATAGCAGCCGAAGCGACCAGGCACACCCTTACGGTGTGCATGCAAATCATTGGGAACACAGAGGAGATCCTATGCACCAATGTGTATGGACCCCAGGTGTCAGAGGAAAAGAGAGGAATGATACGAGACCTAGAAGACATAAAAACCCGATCAAGCAATCTCCAATGGATCCTGGTGGGGGATTTCAACATCATCACGTCACTAGCGGAGAAAAAAGGAGGTACAAGAAGATTGGATAGAGATGCGGAAGAATTCTCACAGTTCATAGACACAGCGGAGATGGTAGATCTCCAAACTAATAATGGCCAGTACACCTGGAACAATAAACGGATGAACCAGTATTAGGTAGCTACAAGACTCGATAGATTCCTAGTATCGGAGTCAATCATTATGCAGGGGCTAACCTTAGATTGCAACATTCTTCCCTGGGGGGGATCTGATCACTAGCCAGTGCAACTGGAAGCAGGCTTCCAAACCACACCAAAGAACAGACCCTTCAGATTTGAGAAATTCTGGATTGAACACTCGACTTTCAAGGAAAGAATCAAACAGTGGTGGCGGGAGGAGCAACCAGAGCAAGGGACAAGGATGTTCAAACTCTATAAGAAACTAAAGTACATCAAATACACGCTCAAGGAGTGGAACAAGGACACTTTTGGGAATATAAACCAAGAGAAAACCAACCTAGAAGAAAAAATGAAAAAACTCCAGGAACCCTGCATCTTGGAGGGCTATACGGAGGAGCGGAAAAAGGAAGAGACCCAGATGACCCAGGAATGGGAAGCTCGCTGCCAACAAGAAGAAACACTTTGGTGACAAAAGTCTCGTATTAGATGGCTAAGGGAAGGAGAGAGGAACACCAAGATTTTTCATAGAACAACCATGGCCAGAAGAGCCCATAACAAAATCCTGAAGATTAAGGACCAGGATGGAATAGAGCGAGAGTCACATAAGGAGATCGAAACTACTC
>SNQJ01S0047760.1:81283-100686 GCA_010110895.2 Picea sitchensis
TATTACAAGTCCTCCCCCTTAAAATGCCCTCAAAGCTTGGGAAAATAACACTTCTTTTGATCGAATGATCCATCCTCTCATAGATTTCGCTTACTTGATAAGGTTGAGGACATAAGGCGATATGATTTCCAAAGAATTGAACAATATTGTCACATCCAAAAAGGATCAATCCATCCTAGGTGGATTCTTTTTAGAACTCTCCTTCGATGATAAGATTCAAGCTTCTTTGTTTTTTACTTCAATTTGTATTGATCTTTGGATGCTTCGTTATGTAAGTAAAGTGTTGACTTTGGTTGGGTAATTGTGGATGTAGATGCATTGATTCTTGCATGCTACAACTTCTGTAATTTGGGTGAGGATATGGTACCTTGGTAACTTGATTCTTCTTAATCTTAGATCTAGTATTTTCATGATTTGCTTACATCATCAATTGATCTTTGATATTTTTGTATTCATTGGTGTATTCAGTGACCATTGATGAACCTTCAACTGTAATTGAATCTATACATGTCAACTTATCATTGAATTGTTTCTTGATCTCAATTCCTAGATGCTCCTTGTCCGATAAAACTTCGTTAGTGACGACACTAGTGTTTTCCTCTTTAATTGAGTTTGTGAGGGTTTCCTTATCCATGTTTTAGGTTTTTACTTCAAAAAATTTCCGCGATTCAATCCAATTGGTTAAGGATTCTTTGCCAACAAGTTGTTTCTTGATTTTCTGTTGCATCTTCTTCTCATCTTTAATTTCTTGATTTTCTGTTGCGTCTTCTTCTCAGCTTTATCCTTATAACAGAGCTATAAACCACCCTTGGAACACATTCCCATGAGGTAGTTGGTTCCTTGAAGAGAACGATTTGGAGGTTTATTCTATTTTGAGCATGTCATGGTTATCTCAATTTAACTTGTCAATCACCCTAGTGTAGTGCTCCCTCACCACTTTCTTCATGGCACATATTTTGAGGTGTAGCCTCCATCTATTGCAGATTTGATGGGCCCGTCCTCCTATTTTTGGACTTGAAGCTTATTATACCAAACTTTGATCATGGATCTATGATAGCAATGAGCATGCCTTACTATTTCTTAGAGCTGTTGGTTGGCTCATTTATTGAGGATTGGTACTCATTGGAGGACGGGTTGGTGGAGTTCTTAAGGAGGATATGCTTGCTTTCAAGCTATTTTCAGCATGTGGTTACATTTTATATTATTTTTTCATTCATGCTTTTAGTGGACTTCTTCTCTTGAGTAAGCTCATGTGGACCCTTGGACCTCTTTTACTTGGTCAAATCATCTTGAAGAAAGAGTGCATCTTTCCTAGAAGGGACATCTTGGCTTGTGGATGAGACATGTGGCATAGCCACCACTTATTTCCTATTTATTATTCATTGTTTGACTTGTTATCAGGAGGTAGTTATTGGACAATAGTATTTTGTCCTTTTCCTTGGAGAAAAGTATGGCTCTAGATATTTGATTGTTATCCAATTGATAGATTAGTGGATCTAGATCCATCCAAATCATATTTTATTGTAAGGGAAGTTGAGCTAGACTCTATTTAAAGAGCAGCTCCTCCCATTTGTTTTTCATAGTTGGATTTGGGGAGATCCCCCCTTGGAATTTAGTTGAATATCTTGAAGGCAATTGAAGTAAGGGTTCTCTTTTGTGGCATATGTGTTTGGACTCAATATAGCTGAAGACTAATGCTGAAATTTGCTTGCATCAAATGTGTCATGAAGGGATGAATATGGGTGACCTTGTTCCTTTCTTTAGAAGAGTTTAATTGTGGTTCATTCCCCCTTCAAAATCTTCGTGTTTACTGCTGGAAATGTCAATGAGTATCTTTATTCCGAATTAAGAATTGGCTGCCATTTACATTCTCTATTGGTAAATACTCCCTCATGCATGTTTGGAATCTCTCCTTAATTCGGGTTTTCACAAGTTATTTTCTGTACTAGTGGACAACAAGATAGGGCTGTTTGTGGGTTGTTAATTCCATCTGCATTCACTTCTAATCTCATTTGAAAGAAGCTCATAGTTGCTGCCCTTCCTAGTTTGTCTTTGACTGCACTTGCCCAATGGATTGACATTAGTCTTGGTCCTCCCATCACTTTATAAAAACCCATATTACAAATTTTGTTTTGTTTAAGTTAACTTCTCCATTTTACATTGAGCTTCCATTTGCATAACTTTAGCAATCGTAGTCTAGGGATACCCCCCTTGTGGTGGAGGAGCGTCGGCATAAAGTGAGAGAAGGTGCTACTGCGGTGACAGTGGGTAGCCCCTCTTAGTTCCTCCAAGGTCTTACTTGTGCTTTAGGAATTTATCACAGAAAGTGAGGGTTTGGGTGGTAACATTGCTGTTAAAATCTCCGCCTTGCAAAACCACTTTCGTTGTTTTTGTTAATATCACTTATGGAGAGTTAAACAACTGTTGCAACTTGCAAGAAACTAATTCTGTTATCAATGATTTTGAACTAGGGGCTGATCAAAATATTTCCATAGAATGCAACCAAGGGTTGTATTAGTGGGTGGCATCCTATGACGTTGCTTAATGTTTCTTATAAAATCTTTGCCAAAGTAGTTACCATGCGGATTCGGGAAAAAAACGCTGCTTGCGTAGTTGGACAGGAGCAAACTGGTTTTGTTCAGGGGAGGTTCATTTTGGATGTGTTGTCGCCTTTATACACACCTCGTGTTTAACATGGAAAATCTTTTAATCCATTTGGTGTGTCCTTGGGGGCAAGTCTCGAGTCAAGGTGCTGTCACCTGATCCTCGACTCCTTCATCTAGGCCAACTCCTAGCGAAGCCAAGGGGGGTAGTCCCTATAAAAATAAATCTAAGGTTTTTGATCTAAACTAAGAACAAAAAGGGATCTAGGAGTTTTTTGTTACAACAACAAAGCAAGATTAAATTGAAACTTATGACAACAACATACAACAAATATTATACTAGCAGCATATATGACATATAAAGATAAAATTGCTTATGCTGGAAAGTAAAGCATTCAAGATACTATATATGAGATACAACATAAAAAAGGATATAGATATTTGAATTGAAGTGATAAGCAAAAAGTATTGACTAGTGCCAAATAATGAAAATTGCTGCTTAGATGTTAAGCCACAAGTTGTTGCTGAAAGATAAATGCTTGCAAGTGTTGCTTGTAGATTTTAGAAGTTTCTTTAATGTTGAGTGATTATTATGAAATGACCATGTTTATTATGAAGTTGCTTGTCAAAGTGAAATGCTTGAAGATAAACTAATCTAATTTAGAGGCTATCCGTCATCTTGGAAATTTGTGGAGAGTTTGCCGAAGCCCAAATGGCCTCACCAACAAACTCAACAAAGGTGCCGGAGGTCCAACACGGGGAGAATCTGGATCTCAAAGTTCTCGTCTGACTTCACACACTCCCTTTGTGCAGTTTTCCAAACATAAAGATAACTCTTTTTGAGATTGTCCTATTAAGCTAAATCTGCACTGACCAGCGCCGGTTCTGATGATTTCCCTAGATCGAGCTAGGCTCGCAAGGGCTTAGAGCATACATCGGGGAGCTGAGGGGATGGGTTTATTTGCAAATAAAATAAATTGCAATAAAAGTAAACGTGTGACTAATTACTAAGTCCACACTGTCCAGCTTCTTTTCAGAGGCACTGAGGGGATTGGTTTATTTGCAAGAAAAGTAAAATGACAAGAAAGTAAATGTGTCACTAATTACTATGTCCGCACTGACTAGCCTCTTTTCAGAGGATCTGAGGGGACTGGTTTATTTGCAAAAGTAAATAAATGCGAAATTGAATGATTGAAAATTGAAACTAACTAAGCAATTAAAAGTTACTTTGCAAAAATTTAAATCTAATCTAAAGATTTGTTGTGTAGTGCTTAAGATTGATTGTACGGTTACTTTTAGTTTGCCTTTAGATTGTAGAATTGCTGAGAAACTTGAAACAAAAGACAACCACAACATCAACCCCCTTGGGGGGAGAAGAAAACTGGGCATCGTGTAGCCCGCTTTTATTACTTTCTTTTACAATGAACTTTTTTCTTTTTTCTTTTTGGGAAGACTTATGATCCTTATAAGTCTGGATCACAAGGTTTACAAGGTTTTAATGAAAGAGGTTTATTCCTTGGAGAGGTAGGAAGTTCTTGGAGGTTCCGAATGCTTCAAATCCGACCAAAACGGATGGAGTCTCCCCTTGGATGTCCAACGATCTGCAAAAAACAGCAAGTAAAATAGAGATCAAATACACCCAAAGACACTTTAGAAGTGCCTTTGGATCACCAACTTTTAAAGGCCAAACTTGCTGAAAAATTCTAAGTATAAAAGTGAAATATTTTGTTTAATTTTTACAACAAAACTAATCTAAGAAGAGAGCTCTTTTAATGACTTTTATTTGCTGTCCTAAAACAGCAAATAAATGACACTAAATAGCTAAATCTATCAATGAAATACACCAATAAACTAATCACTTTATGCCTTTAAAATTTGGAAGAAAATATGTGCAAAAAAGTGACTTTTACTTTTAGACCTAGCTTTAAATATGGAAATTAAACTTTGATCTAGATCTAAATGTAACATGCATGCATGAGATCTACTTTGATATAGCTTAGAAAATGAAATCTACTTGCATGCAATAAAAAATAAGCAAAGGAAATGAAGATTTAGAATTTTTTGAGAAAGAGAGAGAGAGAGATTGAGCCTGCAAGGTGGAACTTCTTTTCTGGGCTATGGAGTCTCTTAGCATTTATGCGGAGGGAACTTGTCCACTAAGGGCCTTCAAGCTTGTGAGGGACGCGCATGGCAATTCCTTTCACTTCTTGGAGGATGGATAACTTGCAAGTAAAATGCTTCACAGAGGGGGTGCACTCCCCTATTCCAATTAAACAAAATGCTTCCTACACATAAGGTCTTGATAGCACGTTAGTTCAAAATAGAAAGAGTATGCAAATCAATAATCTTATAATATTAAAGAGAGTAAAGTCAAGCAATCAAGATAGTCTTGCAAGATTCTACCATCTAGGAAACAATACCTTCATTCAATAAGGAAAACATGCAAAGTAAAATACAATGTTACCTCATATGATTGAACCAAGACAATAATTATCCACACACAAGATGCACAACACCAAATTTGACCTCCAAAGTCTCTTGATTTATTCCACAAATGATAGTACAATACAATATGTTGCAAACCCAAGAGATTTCTCCCCAACTCCAACTAGCTAGCAATGGGAGAGAAGCCTTGCATAAATAGGAAGGAGGGCGCACTTCCCAAGGAGGGAGGGTGCACATCCCAAGAAGGAAATGACAAATATATGCTTGGGTGAGTGCCAAATCTCCTCAAATGTGAGATAACTCACCTCAAGTGAAGAGAGAAAGGTTGGGAAGGTGCCACATGGCCAAGGGAAGGTGGCAACCCTCCTTGGGATCATCACCCTCTCCTCAAATGCACCATCTCTCCTAGCTTGGGCGCACCCTCTTTTGGGATCTCCACCAAGTAGAGAGAACTCACTCTCAACTCCCCCTAACTCATCCTCAAGTGCCACTAAGTCATAGTGAAGTGAGAGAGAGAGAGAGTTAACTGAAAATATCTCTCCAACATGTTTCCACAAAAATAGCATTTGCTGATTTTTGTCTTTTATTTGTCATTTATTTACCTTTTTTGAGAGAAAATCATTTTTTCTCGAGTAAAACTCAATATTTACACTCGAAAAGGTGTACTTAAGTAAAGTGGGTACTCTGGACATGAAAACGAGTACCTACAAGGCATATAATGCCTCCTAGTACTACTTTTTTAACTTATTGACCAATTACAATTAAAAAATCCCGTTTTATGGGAAGTTTTTTATTTGCAAAAAACATTAAAAACCTAAGGGGGACTTAGTGCAATTTCTATATGACTCAAAATGACGACCTAGCATGGTAATATAAACATTTTATACACTAGACTTGGATAACCAAGCTAAGGCCTAACCATCAGTAACATACCCTAGCTTTGGAGGTATTTGAGTGAGAAAACTTAGAAATTATAACTCGCCTAAAATAAATTTCAGGCAAGAAATAATTAACAAGTGAAAAAAAACACTCTAGAGTATGTACTCATGATCAAGTCTTAGAAGTTAGGAGGCCAAGCCTTTTACAAAATCATCATGCTAATCTCATCTTATTACAATGCCCCACAGGGGATGGAAATGCGAAAAAAGGTGGTCAAATTGACTGGTTGGACTTCTAAACTCTGAATTTTGAGCAAGTGATTGCTCAATCTTTGGCGGCTCAACTGCAAGTCCATCCTAGTGCAACTTGGTGGATAACAAGATACAATGCTTTCTGTATGGGAGAGAGTGAGCTAGGAAGATTCAACAAAATTCTATCTTTCTGAAAATTGATTTTGACAAAGCTTATGATAGGGTAGACTGGAGCTTCATCACCAAAATGTTGCACTGCCTTGGGTTTGGTGCTCCTTGTGTGGATATGGTTAATAATCTCTTTTCACATGCTTCAACTTTTGTTTTAGTAAATGGCTTCTTTTTTGTTAGGATTACTCTGCTTTGATCTATTAGACATGGTTGCCCATTGGTTCCTTATTTGTAGGTTCTAGCAGTAGATGCATTGTGTTATTTTGTTCAAATTTCAAAGTGGATAGGGTTCAGGGATAAAGTTGCGGTATCTCTCTACCATGAGGTTTTGAGGTGGTTAATAACCATTTTCTTGGTGACTCTCTTATCTCTGATCAGGATGTTTTTTTTTGTTTTTTTTGATATTATTTCTTCTCCCCTCTTCTTTAAAATCGCGGGCTCTTTCATTTTGAGAAGTATTTGGGAAGTGTGGGTGGTGAATGCTAGGCACCTTTGTTGGAATTTCCGTGTTAGTAAATATGGCTGTGATCTAGTGAACCAATTGATCTAGAGATGGAAATTAGAGGATCATGTGTTGCTGAAATCATTAGATTTGAAGCTTTAAGGTTCAATAAAAAACCCATTTTCTTGTGAAAAGATCTCCGGGACTTGGAGTCTAGACCATGGATAGAGTGAAAGTGCTTGCTCAACAAAAGGGCCTTCTAGGCTCTGATAGATTGACTATTCGTGAGATCCAGAATCTTGTTCCTTTGGATGAACAATACAAAATGAATATACAAATTTAGGGCCCTATTTGGAGAGATTGGGGGTGGTCTTCTGGTAATCCTATGCATCTTTATGATACTGTGAAATCTTATAGCTTGCTTCACAAATGGATGCCTCTAGCACCGGCATTGAGCCCTAGACGGGCCTCTTTGGATCCTGAAAAAAGATGGTTTGAAAGATCGCATAATGTTTGGTCCTCATAATCTCCTTCAAGCTCCAAGTTTTCACCCCGTTTTATTATTTATCAAGGCCTTCTGACAAAGGCTCGACTTGCCAAGAATGAATTCATGGATAACAGATGTCTTTTGTGTGGGGAGGAGGAAACGCTTAAGCATGTTATGTGGGAATGCAAATTTGTGTGGGATTGTTGGCGTTAGATTCAGCTCCAAATCCCCTCTATTTTTCAAGGCAAAATCTATTAGCGTGCAACTCTTCCTGGGGAGTCAAAACAATGGGTGTTATCTGGCTTCTCCAACTTATGGAATTGCATTAGAGTTTCTGTGCTTTTTTTTCTTTGCATGATGCATTGTAAGTATCTTTCTGAGAAAAGTGTTAGCTCTATGTTTTCCTTTCTTGAGTCTTTGTGGGAAGAGGTATGTCTTCAGTTGCTAGCCAAAGGCTTTTTATTGATTAGATATGGGAAGAAAGTTGATTCTGCTGCTTATTCTGATTTGATCACTGCCTTAGTAGCTCTGAGAAAAGCCTGATTGCTTATTCTTATCCTGTCTTGTACATATTTTGTTCTCCTTGTACATATTGTTTTTGTAGCGAGCTTACAACTTTGATCCAGAATCCTTTGACTGAGAGGCCACAATGGGGGGTATCTTTTCTGCCCAATTCATCCAAGACTTGCACCGGGCGCCCACCAATTTTGCAAGTACAGGTACACAACAAGCTCGAGCACAAACAAACGTGTCATTGGAGAGACTTAAACCCTGGTGGGGGCTTTAGAATCACCCTGTTTTCACTGACCTCGCAAGCCACTGTTTACTGGTTCTTTTTGTGTGTAATATAATAAGTATTTTCTCAAAACAAAAAAGAAACCGTTGCTGCTGTCCAAACCGGAAATGGGTGCACCGTGCTATAATTATCAATGCAAACTAGTCAAAACAAGGATGAAATTGGGGTTTGTTTTAAGTGCTTTTATGGGTTGGACATAGTTTCCCTAGGTTTTTTTTGAGTGTCTGAGACTCTGACCCCTTTTTCTTTGTGTTTTTATTCATTCATTCATTTATTTTATTTTTATTTATAAGTATTCATGTTTTTTCCTCTGCGTTTCTCTTTTCCTGTTTTAATTATTTTTATGGGGATGTCCCCTCTAAACTCTCTTGAAGCTAAGGAATGCAAGGTGAGTTCCTCGGTTGTTCTGTGGGTGCTGTCCTGCACCATAGTGGGGGACAGGCATGGGGACATGGGATGCATCTCTGTGCTTGGATCACATTCCCTAGGGCCAGGGATGTCTCCCTTGACTACGCAGGTTCAACCTGAACATTCTATTTTCTAACAAATGCTCCAGGCCTGTTCACAAAGATTGACATCAATGATGTGACACCCAGGTCATAGTCAATGTACTTAATTTGATGTATCAGTTTATCCATGTACAAACAAACTAAGGCTGGTAGCAAATAGTAGTCATTCTTTTACTCATCTGTCACTATGTAAGAGTCAAGACATTTGGGAATTCTTTTGTTTTGTTTCTTGCGTTTACTTCCTCTTGTATTCCTTGAAGTGCATCGTTTAACTTAATCGATTCTCTGGAGTCTGTACATCTTTAATCCTGTCCGTGAAGTAGTCTAATTATAATACTTCTAGCAAAGCGTTTCTTAAATCTATAAAGCAATAATATAAATTATCATCCTTTTCAATCAAAGCCAGTGACCTTATCTGCTTAATGTGCTCCAAGAATCAGTAGTAGATTGTTCAGAGTTGGACATTGACTGACCTATGACCATCATTTTATCATGCTTAACTTTTATCTATAAGTTTGCCGAGCAATTTTGTGGATATAGAATTTACATGATTTGCTGAATTTTGAAGAATCCTAATTATTGCTTCCGTGGAGAATTGGTATTTTGAGACTTGTTCTGGAACACCTTATCTGATGCACATAATTATTTTTATTAATAGTGGTGCCAGAGGAACTTTTCCATTTTCCAAATTCTTCCTGTAACCTGTTTATGATTGGTTATTCCAATGGCTAGCCATTTTATCTAGTCAATGTCCTGCTTAAATGAATTTTCTTCTCCTGTTTGTAGGTTGGTTATTATATTTCTTGCATCTTTTGCATTGCAGATATTAACTACTGCTTATTTATTGTCTCTTTTTCCTGTCACCCTTTTCTTTGTTGTAACTCATTCTGAAGTTTCTGTCAATTTTTCCTTGCAATCTCTGTTATCAGGTTTTGGAAGTTACATGTATTTGATTTTTTTGTTCTTTTATTATTAATTTTGCCTCTTGGCATTATACTCAAACTAAGTATTCTCTGGGAAGGTTGTTGGCTTGTTCCTTTTGTCTTTGATATTGCATTTTTTCAACTCCCCCTCTATTTCTATTGACTAATTCATTGTATTTATTTCTCGATCTTTATCCTCCTAAAAGTCCAAATATTCCACAGTTTCATTTGAGACTGTAGGAAAAAGGTCTTTATTTTATTTGAGTCTTTTCAGTGAACTTTGTTCTTCAGGCTTAATGTTCTATCTTGCTTCTCACTTCTTATCATCGATCTCAAGTGTAGCAGGCTATCTTTCTTCTAGCTTTTGATTATTCTATCTTCTAACTGTTTATCATCCATCTCAAGTGTATTAGGCCATCTTTAGATGGCATACTGCATGAGAGCTCTTCATGATTACTTCATCAAAATCTTTTAAGCCTTCTGGGTCGCAAATCATAAAATCTAAGACAGTTTAGGTTGTCTCGTAATTCCTTGATTTCCTCCAATTTATAAGATATTAATGTCTATAGAATGGAGGCTTCACATGTATGGATAATGCTCATACCTTGTTTAAGAGCTTGAAACTTTTTTCTATTCTGCAGTAGCCAGAAGTTGAGTAATAATTTATGGAAGTGTAAGTGTAGGGAATTCCATAACGAAGCTAGCAACCTTTTGGGAAGCATATGATTTTGTATTTAGCTATGAAAAGTATCAAAATACTATTCCTTTGTAGATTAAAATGGTATATCAACTTTATGCAATAGGTTAGGCTAGAGTTGACCTCAATGTGTAAGGTTTGTAAGGATTTTATAAATCTAATCATCTGAGGTTAGTATCTAATATAAAGTTGAATTAATTAGTAAGTCATCATGGCGTCAAGGATGAAGTGGAATCAATTAGTATACCATCTAAGCCACTTTCCTTCTAATGACCATCCATATGCACCAAAATAAACTATTCTTATTAAATTGCTGAGTCCATGCTGAGCACATCAGATTTGCATCCAGCTGCATAAATGCAGCTCTGATGTCCATCACATTTGTGTCTGTGTTGGTGCTTGTCCACTGCCAATAGCTGGCTGTAATATGCTCTTTCTTCTCTAATTATTAAGTATAGGTGTCAAGCATGGAATGCCAGTCTTTTGAGGTAACGATGGGGTTTCATTGAATGTCACTGCAGATGGTTCTTCCCATTGCCGTGGAAGATGTTAAGAGAGAGGTGAAGATACTGCAAGCTTTGACTGGGCACGAGAATGTGGTTCAGTTTTACAATGCATTCGAGGATGATGATTTTGTTTACATTGTAATGGAGTAAGTATCTTCTATTTACTTNCCCATTGCCGTGGAAGATGTTAAGAGAGAGGTGAAGATACTGCAAGCTTTGACTGGGCACGAGAATGTGGTTCAGTTTTACAATGCATTCGAGGATGATGATTTTGTTTACATTGTAATGGAGTAAGTATCTTCTATTTACTTCTGCAATTTGTTTTCATGATTATTGTTAAGTATGTAATGGAGTAAGTATCTTCTATTTACTTCTGCAATTTGTTTTCATGATTATTGTTAAGTACTAAGCTATGCATTGTAAATTGATCAGGGATCACCTTTTTCTTCCGTTTAAGTTTTTTACATGGTGAAAGGACAGTTAGATCATGTAATTGAAGCTGTCATTTAAATCCTCCTCTGCTGAAATAAGTCAATGAACTTGTCTTGTTATACTTGGTGTTAGTCCAGGAATTACATCAAGAATTAACATTAAACAGAAACATCAGCTTGTTGATCCAGGTGTACCAGTTCAGAAGAGAAACGATGTTTTGTTTGAGATGCCAACCATGAACAAAAGATAATATGATGACGTCAGATTCCTCTTTTCTAGCTTTGTACTGAATATGGAAATTTGCATGTTCACCATTTTAATATGCTAACAACCCCACCAAAGAACTGTACTACTGCCCTGGGTGGTGAGGACCGGGCATGCCAAACCCCTACCCATTGGTGTGAACTCTTAAGCAAGATATGGTGTAATATGTAACGCTCTAAATAGCATCAAAAGTAGAGATTACATCAGAATATAATCCAAAGAACAATAACTAATGAATTATTAAAAAATTCCCAAAATATTCAGGAATTTTGTGATATATTATGAATTATATGTGAAATATGGAAAGATCTTACAAAATAAGAGGGCATCACATTGCAGTGGCCGAAATTGGAACTCATGACCTCATGGTTGATCTATGTTATTTGTACCTCTTTCAACTTTGACTATCTGTGACTGATCCGTAACTGCTCAGCCTATGGCCAAGACGATTCACCAGCAYGGACCTTAATTAATTTTGYGAAAATAAATAATTCTCTGTTTGMTATTTTTCTGTGCATTGATTCTGATTGTGTATTCCTTTTAAACTGTAATTTAATTGCAATAAAAACAGTGCTGAAGAAATCAATCACATATACAGTATTAACACAGAGATTACCTTGGAAACCCATTTGGAAAACCAACAAATTAATGGCTTCTTCATGTCAATTTTTCATGCAACTAATTTCAGATCTGAAGATTACTTCCAAGTGATCCAAACAGTAAACTCTAGCTGTTATCACTGAACAATTTTAGACTGAAATTATGACAGAAAATTACAGCAGCGGAAACAACAAGATCAGAGATAAATCATCCATGAACACGAGACACAAAATTTTCTATTTTGTAAACTTTCAAATTCAGAAATTTCTGAGGGCAAAATCAGCCCTCTCAGGAGCTTATCACCAATTCCAAGGACAAATCAGTCCTCCCAAAATCAGCAAAACAGCAAAACCAAACTCAACAAATTTACTCAGAAAATTTCCTGCCCACAAATCTGCTACAGGTCTGCTGACATCAGTTGTACGATTGCTGACGTCACACCGTACGACCTGCAACTTCTGCCCAGCACCTTTGCACGTGCAGCCTGCCTGTATGGCTTGCATGTGCGACCTTCTTCTCGGCGGTATGGACTTGTACGGTCTGTACAATCCATACCACGTGCATATTCTCTTCTTTTGCAGCTGTCTCTCTCTTCCACACGTGCGGCCTTCCTCACCTCACACGTGTGATTTCCCTGCCAAGGACAGAAAATAGAAGGTCCAAAAACCCTAGGCCAGATTGCCTAGGTGTAGAAATCTCCTTGCTGAAATTTCCATGCCTCCTAGCACAAGTGTTCACTCACTTATGCTAACTCCATGATGTCACAATGGGATTTGTTATAATCTCTCCTTTCCTTATATAGGAGTCTAATTTGAGGTTAGAAACCCTTATCTTACTCTAAGGAGCCTTCCACTAAACTCAACATTAAATTGGAATATTTTATTCCTCCTTGTGGGTGTGAAGCCCTTGCACAAGCCCACAAAGCCCATCACCAAGCCCATGTATCATGCTTTCTGCAAGACCTTCCTTGGTGTCCAAGCCTACTAATATATGAGCAATGATCATCGAACTAGTGTCACAAAATGAGAGGTATGCTTCATAGAAGTGTCCAAGTGCTTTCTTGATTTCTCAAAAAACTTCAATTGACCAAAAGCCAATTAGAAAGCCCAGGAGTTTTACCCAAACTGGCATAATGTCAACTCTCTTAGATTTGGCATCAAAAAACAGGGTCCATTTTTTGAGAGTTAGAGGATTCTGTCCCCATTTCCGACATGAATCCAAAACCCTCTCTGCATTGATTGCCGAATGGAAGATGAAAGCCAACCAATGCCTAGATAGTATATAAAATGCCGGATTATATCCTAAACAGGGTTCCAAATTTGATGAGATCCATTCTTTGAGAGACCTTTCCCCTAATCTTTTTCCAGGGAATCTACCAACAAGTGCCTTTCCAGACATGGCAACAACCTCATTCATTTTGACTTCCTCCCCAAGGACAATGAAATGAACAAAGTTTATTTACTGTAGAAATATCCAACATAAGAAGGACAGTAAACAGAAAATTATAAAGGTCGAGTATATATAAAAAATTGAATGAATGATATAGATGTATACAATGACCTTCGTGATGCTATATACACATTGACTGGTCATGTTGGTTGAATGGTCACGTCCCTTAATTAGAATGTGTCACTTCATTAATTATTGTTTTGTTATTATTATTATTAATATTATTGATATGTTATAGATATTTATGTTCAGTACATTGCCTTCCCCTTTAGAAATGCTTTGTCTTCAAAGCATATTTATGGAAAGATTTAATCTCTTGTTCTGGCTTGTAATGCCTTCTCATGATTCTTTGTTCTTGTAGTTATGATGGTAAATGATGCAAGACGAGATGACCTTCTAAGTGTTGAGCAGATTTGTCGAATTGTAATAGGATTTGACCACCTGTTAGCACACTTTTTCACCCTCCAATTGAGTTGATATACCTGATAAAACAATGATGAAAAGGCGGCTAATTAAAGGACAAAAGCCCCAAATTGTCACGGGCTAGACCCCTCTCCGTTTCGGCTGGTGCTTGCCAGCCTCAGGGGGAGTCCCTAGGGTGATTTGCTGCTGTCCTAAAATTTGATTTTCTGCAAAATAAGACCAAAAACAGCGGCTGATATGCCTTGGACAGCGTGTTAATACTGCCCAAGATCAGGGGGAAAAGATAATTTTGTTTGCTTGGAAGGATCCTGTAGGGATAGCAGAAGAAAGAGAGAAGAAAGGAAGAGAGAAACTACTCAAAAGATTGATTAAAACCACAATGAGTAGCAATAAGCTACTAATCTAATTGCAAAATTCAACAATGTACCAACAAGAAGAAATGTTCGGAAGAAAAACACAAAACTTCTTTAATATTAGGCTTGCAAAAGGGTTGATTGCGCCACAATTGAGAAGTCCACAACCACTACAATGATCACCTTGCTCAAAGATAGAGTAACTAGACTAGAGAATGAGAGAGAGAAGAGAAAGTATGATAATATGCCGCTGCTGCAAAATCCGACCAATAATCAATGTCAACCATGCAATATATAGTGTGTGAGGCACAAATCCAAAGGAAGAGAAAGACTATGGCGCATAGGAGATGGGAGAAAGAATAGGAGTAGGGGAGTGTGCGCATGAGGATGGATGAGAAAGTGGGGAAGCATGCGCATGGGGTGAACTAGAGTGAGAGAATGAGTTAATCTCATGTGTGATAGTAGAGGTAGGAGTTAAGGTGAGTCAAGGAGGAAAAGCACCCTAAAACATAGGAGGAAGGCGCACCAAGAGATGAGGAATTAAGAATTTTAGAACCCACATGTGTGATCGAAACTCTAGATAGGCGCACAAGTGGAAACATATAGTAGGATATGGAGTTTTAGGAAGATAGATGGCGGATGCAAGAGAGGAAGAGGGAGTTCACAAGGAAAAAACACCCACACGTGTGAGGGAAGAGAGGATGATGAGGGCTCACTTGAGGAAGAAGAGGAAGAGAACGAGCATGAATCAATGCGTTTTTAGCTTTAAGGACTGAGGGAAAAGCATGGAGGATAAAATTAGCAACCCAAAGCATGTCTCATTGCTAAACTTGGCCAAATAATGAGTGAGTTTATCCAAGGAGGAAATTCGCCCTATTTTTTTAGGGATATTCCTATTTTTTAGGAAATTAATGTTTTAAAGCAAATTAAGAGGAATTTGAGGAAATTAATGCTTGGAAAGTGAAGATATGCCGAGTGATGGAAATTAGCGAGTAAAGTTAGCATTGATTGGCTAAATTATCTCCATGGAAGTGCCACCTCATCCTATCCGCCACCTCTTCACTTTGTCTAATTCTCCGTTGACTTTATTTACCTTTACCTTGGAATATGCACCCCTCTTCTTGATGCCATGTAGATGCCACATCACACTAAAACTTTGCCAAATGTCGAAATCTGAGCCTGCCACTTGTTATTTTTGGAGACCGTCACCCCTGCTATTTATAGAAATTGCTAAAAATAGGGTTCGACTCCTAAATTTTAGGAATCTGTAAAAAATGCTTAGGATGGCTAGGAGAACACCGCCACATGTCAACTGTCTAAAAATAGACACTACTAAAAATAAAATCTCCTCGCATGTCAATGATATCATACTCATCTGATTCGATTTTCCGCAAGGATTCCGAATCCGTAATCAGAATTGACATGTGAGCCCTGGTGCTCAACCTACTAAAAATAGAAATCTGTGACAAATCATCCCGGAAAAGGTCCAAAAGACTCGGAATGTCTCAAGGATCCATACTACGTGCTCATAATTTGAATCTGGGACCTGAGCTCTTCCTGCTAAAAATAGAAAGTTCCCGCATGTCACCCGGAAAAGGATCAACCCTGTATGCTCAAAACTGCTCCCAACTGTCAAGTGAGTCTTTCAAACCATGTCTCCCAGAAAGTAGGGACACCTGTTGTATGTAGACGTCTCTCTCAAATCCATGGGAAACCAAGCTAACTCCATCTCTGAAGCAAAAACAACCATATACCAATCCTGTACGATGTACTTGTCCCTGATGGGAACTAGCCTCTGACTCACAGAAGTGTTAAACTCTAGGAAAATCTTTGAATGCCAGCCTAAGTAGTGTATGGTGGCTCTTAACCCTCAAGATTTTCAAGGGTGAAAATCTAGGGGTTAACACCACCCTAATTCAATCCTTTGTGGAGCATTGCATTTAAAGGGTTCTTGGAAAGAACTTGTTGCATTGTGATTCCCAAGATGACTTCTACTTTGAGATTGATATGTATTGGAATCAATATTCTTTAACATTAGTTTGAATATTGTCTTTGTTTTGAGCAATGTTGATATAGTGATTGGTTAAAGTATTGACTTTTGTGATTATGATGTCGATAAGGTGTCCTTGTAACCTGATCTTTCTTTCTCATACTTGTAGTGTGTTCTTGATTCACTTTTTGTAGTATGTTTTCTTTGCACATTTGTGTCGCTTTGTTGATCCTTAAAAGTTTATTGATAGAGATACTTGGATTTTCCATTGTTTGTACTTTGACATTTGACAACTTCTCTATTTCAATGGGGTTAGTCATTGTTTCTTTATTGATCGTTGATTCTTTGTTGGTAAGTTGCTCCAACATGTCTTGTTGTGACTTCTTTTCACTTTTTAACTTATTAATCCGTGGGATCAAGTTTTGACTATGATTCTTAAGGAGATAAATTTCTTCATCTTTATTAGCAACAACCTCGTCCAATTTGTTTTGCATCATTTGTATTGACTTGATTATCCTGAAAGATTGCATTTGAGATATCTTTAAAGTCTTTTGATAAGGGAGTTTCTAAATCTAACTTCATTGTAACATCCTGGAATGTTATATTCTTCTTCTTATATCAAAATGTCAAAAACTTTTTCATCATGTTTAAGATGAAAGTACCCAATACTTCAATCTAGGTTGAACCTAGAATTATGTCAACTTCGTTTTGATATATAGTTGTAACATTGCATTGGGATATGAATTTATAATCATCAAAATTGTTAATTGTAAGTCCCTAATTTCATATTGATTCTTGTCAAAAGTGTTTTTTTGTTCGATTATACTTGCTATGAAACTAATAATTGATTCACCAAGTTGACGTTATGTGATTTTTCTCTTTGTATGGACAAATAGCGATGCTAATATCCTTTCCTTGAATAATCCCTTTAATTTTTAATGGAGCCATAGCACGTTTATAAAAGTTTTATGAAATCTTCCCTTTTTTCGTTATTAGACTCCATTTGGTTTTCGTTGAAAATTTTCGTAAAATGATACTCTTTACTATGGAACTTGTATATTCTTCATAATAAGTGGGTATTATACAAGGTACGATAGTCCCACAGATAATGTGCTTCAATGATATCTTCAATGTACTCCTTAGTATAATGAAAAAGGACTTTTATTTTTAATTAGGTCACCTTTATAAAGATATACTTCACTTTTATAACCTGATAATCTATCGAGTATGATTCTCTCTCTCTCTCTCTCTCTCTCTCTCTCTCTCTCTCTCTCTCTCTCTCTATATATATATATATATATATATCACCTACTCAAGAATGAAGACGGTGGACCCGAACAACTTGACAGTCAACGGAAGGAGCTTCTCTCTGAATTGAACAATTTGCTTGGTTTCGGTTACTTCCATGGCGGCAGCAACGGTCTCCCGATTTCCCATGCACACTAACTTGGTCAGTTACCTCATGGTGGCAACGGTGAATGGGACGTAATGTTCTACAGTCACGACCCTTATTCTGTCAATAGTCACGATCTCTGAATTTAATATTCATGATACCCAAGTTTTTAATATTCCGATTGTCTTGTTTTATCGATTATTATCAACCAGCAATGGTTTAATACTTAYGGCAATGCTCAATATTGAAAACACCAAGCAATTATTACTCTGTTTTGAGCGGATAGGGAAGTGTAATGGCTGCAGATGTTGGTTATGTTACAACGATCTCATGCCCAATACAACAGGCCTATAGGTGACTGCAAGTGTCTCTTTTGAAGACAACAACCACAATGGCAGTGATGGTCCTTCCTAGATATCTGGTAGTGGATTGTATTCTCCTGATTTTCCTTTTATTTTCTTTCCACTGGAGTTCTATTTTGCCGATTTATGGTTTCCTTCGAATTTGCAGCAGACAGTGCTTTCTTCTTCAAGTTCTTTTCTTTTTTTCATTAATTAATTTATTTTGTTTTCCTCGATATCTGATTTTATTTTCAAACTTGTAGCAGTATCTTCTTTCTTCAACATAATTCAGAGAAACTTTGAAAAGATAGGGTTTGGCCAAAAGCCGGATCAGACAATGTCTGATAAAAAGTTTGTGTCCAAGGCCAGGAGCAGCTCTGATACCAATGAAATGAACAAAGTTCATTTACTGTAGAAATATCTAACACAAGGACTGTGGACAGAAATCCATAAAGGACAAGTATATATAAAAAATTGAATGAATGATATATAATGATATACAATGACCTCTGTGATAGTATATATACACAGACTGGTCACCTTAGTTGAATGGTCATGTCCTTTAATTAGGTCATATCCCTTAATTAGAATTTGTCACTTCGTTAATTATTGTTTTATATATTTATATTTATGTTCTTTACAGACAAGGTTCACTGCTCCACTTCGTCTTTTGACACAATTTTTTCTTTTGTAGTTCCCACCAGACTCAATCCCCACTGAAGGCCCTGCAAGATTTGCCCTGCCCTCTAGCAGTTGGGTGTTGCCGGATTGTGGATTCCTAGGGTTTCTAGAGAACGAATCTAAGCTTTCACCACACGTGGCTTCCAAATCCAGTGAAGAGCCTATAAATCTGGCATTAATATCCTGAAACTCACCAAAGCTAAGTCATTAAAAGTTAAAACACACCATTTGAAAACAGACTTTTGGAGTTTTCCAGACTTGGCAAGTAACCAGAATGAGAAGAAAGCTCCAGAAACCAGGTATTCTCATGCTCATTATTTTTACATAGTGATAGCATTTGTTCAGAGTTGATACCAAGGTCACTAGCATTAACCAAGCTCTTTCCACCTTAGCTTTCGACCTGAGATCTAGCACCCACTGCCTGTGCCGTAATGAACCCTGAGTACTTTCCATATGATGTATCATTCAATGATATGTCAGATCCTAACTCCGCACCTGCAGACAGATTTTTTGCCACATCCTCCAAAAGTTCTATAGTATCTTCTTCTAACGGCTTTGTTCCCATAGACAAACGCTTGTTGGACCCTACAATATTTGGGTTAGGAGATGTATTCACATGAGGAGTAACCCATATGTGGTGCCCCTCATAAGGATCTTTAGAGTAATCTACAATATCTGGTGCCATGCTGAAAAAACCCTAGCCCATCCAGCTCAAGAATTCCATGTCCCCTTTATTATAAGGGTTTTGTCTCTTTTTTATTGTTTTGA
>SNQJ01S0047760.1:120536-139135 GCA_010110895.2 Picea sitchensis
TAATTAAATTTCCCTAAGTTTGGAGGTTTAATTATTTAATTAATTAATTATTTTTGAGCAAATATTGTAAAAACTAGGTCCTTGGACTTTTGATAGGGGTATTTGTGCTCAAAAGAAATGGAATAGCACCCCCCACATCCATGAACCAAGTTTCAGCTCAGTCAGACAACTTTTGCCATGGGTTTGTCCACTCGGAATGTCAGTCAGTCTAAAACAACAATTTTAATTGCTAAAGTTCAAACATGGCAAAATTGTAAAAATGTAATAATGAGTTAAAATGATGTTAAATGATGGATCTAAGTTAGAGAGAGACTCCCTAAGCATAACATACCCACCCAACCTTTTTCTAACCCTCTCACCCCCTCACATCACTCAAAAATCACGCCCCTAGGGGGGTTGATGTTTTTCCTAGTAATGGAACGCTGTAACTTAAGTTTGAGTGTGTGGGGGGTCCCTCTCTCATGTGCTTTGACTCCCTTTATCCCTCACGTCTCACCCTTGTGTGATCCCAACACCCTTACCTCATTACTTCACTCCCTTTCCTCTCCTCATCCCCAAAAGTTGCGCCCTCCTAGGAGATGTGGGACCCCCTCCATCTAGAAAAATCCAAAATAATTTAAAAAAATTATTTGAAACCTCTCACCTTCCTTGGCATCAATCCCAAGGCCTCCCACACCCCTTTTGCTTGATCCCAACATTTTCCACCTCTTCTACACCTTAGATCTAAGATCTAAACCCTAAGAGTTGCGCCCTAGCCTAGAGATCTACTCTTATGCTTGGTGGTGGACACTTGGCATTGATCCAAGAGAGGTAGGTTTGCTTCTCCAAGTATAAATAGATCCCCCTCCTCACTCCCAATTCACCATATCTTGAGCTATTGTTATGCTACTTGATTTCTCACTCTCTCTCTCTCTCTTTCTTTCCACATTTTTCATTCTCTAGCTCTTAGGGTTTTGGAGATAGTTTTCTCCAAGATCCTCTTCTTGAGTAATAAAGAGAAAATCTTTGGAGGATTATTGGAAGAGTTATGCACATGCTTTTTCTTGCCATACACATGAGGTAAAGTTGTTCAATTTTTTTGGTGATTGCATCCATTGGATCCTAAGGTAAAATGTTATTTGGGTAGATCTAGTAATGCACATGCTTGTAGATCTATATATCTTGTTATGCTAAATAGGATTGAAATGTCATCTTGTTAGTATATGCAACATATCATCTCTTGTATGCACATCACCTCTTGAGTTTTGCAGGTTTACCTTCAAGGGTTTCATTGGGAACACCTCAAGCAAGAAGGCTCCCTTGAGGCACATACAAACTCCATTCTTTTCTCACTCTTGCTCTTCTTCTATATTGCTGTTCATTTCCATCTATATTTCAGCTAGTATAGCTTTTAGCAAGATAGGTCATTTTCAATCAAATATTTCAAAATTTTCTTAAGAAAATTTTTTGCCCTAAAAAGGCAAAAGTTTTTCTTTATTCTTTTGGTTGTGTGTAGCATTTCCAGCAAGGATACCTTGCCGGTTTTTGCAGGTTAAGATCTGGTTGAGAGGGGTTTTGGCTACCCAAAGGCATCCACACAACACTCAAAGACCCCCCAAGGGGATTGGTAGCTATTTCTCAACCTCCTTCTTCAATTTCTAAGTATTTTTGTTCATTTCTTCTTCCTTTTCTTGCTTGCTAGTGGCTCATAGTTGTGGGAGAAGGAGTGGTACGGCCTCCTCCCACGTGTGAGCTCTTGGGTAGCTTAGATCTAGTTTAGATCTTGCTTTGTTTGATTTTTTTTTGCCCTTTTTGAGCTAAGACGTGGGGTTTGTGAGATGAAGGGCATCTCCCAAACCCTAGGACATGGGGGTTAGGGTTTGCTTGGTTTGCTTGTTGTTTGCTTCTTGTCTTTTTCCTTGTTTCTTTTCTCTTGCTTGCTTACCTCTCTCTTTTCTCAAATTTTCTAAAAGATTAAGCAAGCTAATTAATTGCCTACCTATTTGGGAGATGAATACCCCAAGAGGTAAGGTTAGGGTTTTATATGTGATTGATGATCTAAGTGATTAATGCATAATGCTCTAAGAATGTTCTAGATTTAGATCTAACATTTAATAAATCTCTAGCTTAAGCCTATTGGGCATCATAATCAACTTGGCTAGATCTCTTGCATGCTTAGTCTACTTCAAATCTTCATCTTTATTTACATGCTTAGATCTAAAACCCTAATATCTAAATGCTTCAATAAGTGAATGGTGCTTCTTTTCTTTCATGCTTGATCTCTAAGGCCATTTGCCACATGCTTGAAGTAATCTCATTGATAAGTTGATAAGTAAGCAAACACTTAAATCTTTTTCTTTCTCACACT
The DNA here is from genome assembly GCA_010110895.2 of Picea sitchensis. NCBI lineage: Eukaryota > Viridiplantae > Streptophyta > Pinopsida > Pinales > Pinaceae > Picea > Picea sitchensis. The sequence continues at coordinate 122,884 of SNQJ01S0047760.1, forward strand.
TAATGCTCATATCTAAACGCTCTTTAACGGAAGATAAGTGTGATTGTCATTCTTTCCTTGATTGGCAAGTTGTTCTTGCCCTTGTAGTTGTCTTCTTTATTATGCAAGCTATCTATTTGTGCAACTAAGTGATTTGCTCTCAAATAGCATATATGTGTTAATACTCTTAATCTCATAAACTTAATCAACGCATTTTTAAGGCTGAAGTGAGTTTCGGCCAAGTCACTAAATCACCTTTTAAAAGTGTCATAAAACTCTTAAAATACTCTAAAACACTCCTAAAAGTCTACTTAATTCATATATTAACTTAATAGACTCTTTAGGGTACCTTAGACCACCATCTTCACCATCTAAAACATGTATTGAGGAGGGCAACGGACGGTGATAGGCCGAGGACGGTCTCGTGGCCCGAAGGAGGGTCATTTCCGTAAAAACTCAATGCTTAGGGCTGACTGTGACAGCTAGGGTTAGCTTCGTTGCTATACTATCTTGAGCATCCAGCAACCATTTGGCAATAAGAGGAGGAGGCTTTGGTGAAAGCTTAATTAAGGTAACTAAAACTTGATAAATCTTAAGAAACCTTAATAATCCAACCTTGGACTAAAATCTCTAAACATTTTGTGGGTTTAATAACTAAGAGTGGGTCTTCTTCATCTTCATAATACTTGTGTTTAAAACTCATAAGTCTTCTTTGTTGATGTATTGATGATGATTTCATAAATTTAATGTGATGCTTTGATCTCCTTGTATCCTACAGATAAAATAGTTAAAGTGGTTAGCTTGTTTGTTGTAATCTTAGTATTCTTTACTTGTAAATCTTGTGCTCAATATTTGATTCAATTATTCTTTTGTTTATCTTGTAATCATATCTGTAACGAATCACCCCTTAACCTTAGTTAACCCCTTGCCCAATACTAACCCTTTCATCTTGCATTGCTTCTTGTGCATCTTAGGTTAGAATCCCCCAAAGCCTTAACAAATTAAAACTAACTCCTAGAACTTAACTCTAAAACTAATCTAGAAACTAGGGACTACCCCCCTTGTCTTCCCTAGGAGTGAGCCTAGACGGAAGAGGTTCCGGTCAAAATGACAGCGTGGGCTGTGAACCTAGGCATTGTGCCTCTAAGGACACACTAAGTGAGCCGGACTTAGCTCACATTTGCAAGTGTGTATAAGGATGGCGACATGGACACATTGCGATAAATTGTCCTACCAGGAAGAAAGGAAGACAACTTGTCTCCACTACTGATGTTGATCCAGAACCAACCCAGGGAAATGAAGACATAAAAGATGAAGCCTTCTTCTTCATATCAACACTCTCAGGTACGATTCCTACTGATAGTGATATTTGGTTAATTGACAGTGGTGCTTCCAAACACATGACTGGATATAAAGATCATTTGACGGACCTTGTTGAGAAAGAGTCTACAAGTCTACATGTTGTACTTGGAGACAATCCCAAATATACTGTGAAAGGAGTTGGAACTTCTACATTCCAACTAGATTTTGACATACCCCTTCAGTTGAGTGAGGTACTATATGTACCTGGGATGAAATGACATACCTCTTCAGCTTGAGTGCGAGGTACCTTACATGTTCGGGATGAAAAGCAACCTTGTCTTTGTTTCTGCCTAGAGGATAAAGGCTACAAGATTACCTTATCACAAGGAAAAAAGTTCTTGTAATGCACAAAGGAACTCACATATGAATTTCCGCCGAGAAATTATGTTCGAAAACAACTTGTACAATTGACTGCATTTAACTGGCCTCAGCCTCGTTGCATGATACTATCGTACTTGGAGCGAAGCTATGGTGCATAGGAGACTTCATATCCAGAGATACATGTATAACATGATGGTGTTTGCAAAGGTTGTGTTCTTGGAAAAATGTCAAGGGTCCTTCTTCTTCGCCATACGATCCAAGGGGATCTTAGGACTTGATACATTCGGGATGCTCTGTGGGACCCATGACCGTTTCGAACCATTATTCGTACTATGTGCTCTTCATCGATGTTCACTCTTGGAAGACGTGGGATTTCTTTGAAGACCAAGGATGGAGTCCTTATGAGATTTCAAGAGTTTAAAGCTTAGGTTGAGAACCTCACCAGGAGGAGGATCAAGGTGCCGAGACGATAGTGGGAGGAGAGTACACCTCCGTGGATTTCAAGCAAGTGATTTCTATTGAGGCAGGGATCAAGAGGGAAAGCCAATCGCTCCTTATAACCCTCAACAAAATAGCTATGAGATGAACAACCGTCATCGAGGAAAACAAAGAAATGATACATGATCATAATCTACCTATGATTCCATGGGCAGAAGCATCCATGACAACAATGTATGAAAATGAGTCCTCATCAGATTTTGAAAAACATGACTCTCAAAGAAGCTTTCAATCGTAGTGAATCCTAAGGTTGACACTTCAAGATATTTAAGGCCTATATACTTTCACAGTACCCAAGGAGAAGAGAACGCTAGACCCCTTCTCAAAGTAAAGGGTACATTTGGGGTACAATGAATCTTCGAAATCATACCGGATCTACATCCTTGGTCGGAGACGATTGAGGTTAGCAGAGATGTCCCCTTTGAGGAAGAGATAACCTTCGAAGATCGAGAATCTCAGATGGAGATTGACAACGATAGTTCCTTCTCCCCCTTCGGCCTTCCTCAGAGGGAGACGGGCCATTGATCCAATTGATCTGGTTGGATCTCGTGAGTTCCGGCTTGATGTTCCCGTAAACATCGCAGTGAGGGCTGCTAAAAGGCCTCGCTATTGGACACCGGCAGGATGCAGAGGGACATGCAGCTCCTCCAGGCACATTCTGAGAGAGCAAGAGACAACATAGATTTTTGAGCTATATTTCATCCATGAGCCACATCATTGATACCGAGCCTCTTGTCATGGAGAAGCAACATGTCAACAGGTATGGCAATATGCCATGGCAGAAGAATATCATAATGATGTGTGGATATTGTTCCAGGATCGAAGGGAAGTCCGTAGACTTCCAAGTGGATCTATAGATCATGCATGCAGCCGATGGAAGTGTCAAAAAGTACAAAGAGAGATTTGTAATGAGGATTTCTCAGGTAGAGGGAATTGATTACGATGAGACATTTTCCTAGTAGGTCCCGATACACTTCCATCCGCATCTATCATTTCCCTAGTCGCATCCATGGGTTGGAGACCATATCGATGGATGTAAAGACAACCTTCTCAATGGTGAGATTGAGGAAGAAGCTTACATCGAAAGAAATTAAATGGATTCATGATACACGAGAAGAAGTCTCATGTGTGTAGATTGAAAGCTCCCCATGGATTTCGGGGTAAAGTAGGCACCTCGTGTTTGGTATGAGAAGATGGATGACTGATGAGTTTGGGTTTCAACAAAGAGTGTTGTTGATCCAAACCCATACCTACCATATTGTTGGTGACGAAAAGGCCCATTTGGTCCCAGATGTTGATGATTTATTCTCACCGTTCAAAGTCTTATTGCTGAATGCAAGCAAGAATTGACTTCTAATTGAGATGAATGATCTCGGTATGATGCACTACTTCTGGGACAAGAAGTATGGCAGATCCCATGAGATTTCTCCTGAGTCAAGGAAAATATACAGTGGAGATATTGAAGAAATTGGGTATGACACGACTGCAAATCCATGCCTATAACAATGGTGATGGATCTGAAGAAATGAACGTGCTTCTATTGATTCAGGCGAGATTGATTCACATCTTTACTGACAAGTGATTGATCATTGATGTATTTGGTTAACACCAGACCTGATATATACATGCAGTGAATGTAATTAGTCGGGGTTTACAGTCAGCCGAGATAGACTCACTGATAGCAGCGAAGCATGCTGAGATACCTACGAGACACAGTTGGATATGGTCTGAGATATGCCTCCGGTGTAGACACCGAGATTGCAAGGATATTCTAATGCAGATTGGGCAAGGAGCGCATGTAATGTCCCTTTCCAAATAGGGAGCTCCAGAGAGGAGGCTTTAATTTATTCAAACCGTCTGTTAGATTATAGCCAGGGCCAGAAAAAGGTAAACAAGGTTACTAGAGGTCACCCAGTCAAAGGTGTTATGTTCGAAAGGACATTGAGCTAAAGTGGTTAAAAGTTTTAAGCCATTATGAGCTAAAAATAGAACAAACGATCTAAATTTGGAATTCAACAACGAATTGGGGTTTCAACAGTGAATTAGGCTTGAAAACTATAACAGAAGGGTCAACGACCTAATTCATCATTTCCTTTGTGATTTGACTTCTCAGTTGAGGAGAGAGGCGCATCAGGAGAGATAGTTCACTGATTCCAGGAGGAAGACACCAGTTGGTTGATTTCGTTGTTGAAAGACACACCCCAGTCATCGGGAAGATCACACAGGTCTTCCATCATCTCTTTAGCAATGGTTACATTAGGTCCAGCAAGGGGCACACTTAACCAGGGAGAGGGCACAACTTTTGAGGAGGTTCAGTGAATCGACTTGTTCCATCCAAGGAGAGTTCAGAGATTCCTCCGACTCCAGTTGAGAGGAAGGCAAGGCGCATCTTTGCCTGGTTCCCCTCGTCAGATCATTCCGACAGAGGAATAATTTGGGGCGCATTTTCCAGACATGGAAGTGCGACACTTTTGGCAGGTAGACACATTTAGGGTTCTCGAGTGAGCATCAGATCAGATTAAGGGAAACCCTGACCCATTTCCCAGTAGGTCAGTGCAATCATTTTGAGATACTTCAGTTGATTCCGACGGTGGAATCACTAGGCGCAATTTTCCAGAGAGGGAGGGGTGCATTTCCCTAGGGGTATCCATTCGGGGTCTAGGCACACTAGCAGAGGGGCCGGTCAATCATGAGGACTGAGAATTAGAGAAGGGCACACCATTTGGGACAATTCAACACTATTCCAAGAGGTATAGACTCCTGGGCGAACTTTCCGGGCTTCCAGCAGTTACCGTGCGAGATGCCACAATTCCAACTCATCCACTGACCCCACAATACTCATCTATTATCAGGTATTATCATTTAGTTTGCTTATTGTATTGCAGCTAAGATCCTTTTGTCATTTGGTCTAGCTGAGTGATTCATTTTATTTAGCCAAATTCGACATTTGTACTCTGCAGATATATCATAATATAAACTTTGCGCCCTTTATCGCGATTTGTTATTTGTATGATCATTTATATGTCATAAACAATTAATCCTACATTACTAGTAATGTTTCCTGGGACTACCCAAGTCAACATTACAGTTGGTATCAGAGCTTTAGTCCCTGCGGACTAAAGATGATGAGTGCAAAGAAAGACCCGCATGGTCAGGAGCAATTTAGGGTGACTTAATATGTCACTCTACAACAAAGGAAGTGAAAGGTATGGCCTAGGGTTCGATTTTTCTCCTTTCCTCCCACCGAGGAAGAGGAAGATGCACAAAGCAAAGGTAGAGAAGGGGAGAGCGTGAGGCCAAACACGAGGCAGATAGGATACTAGGATATAGAGGACCGTGAGGGCGTTGGCAAGGCCCCCATGGAACCGTGAGGCAACCTTCATGCGTGTTATCAATGAGTGTTAGTTAGTCGGACCATGTTCCCGGCCCTTGCATGTATTGATAAATTGGCTATAGTGGGCACCCCAAACACAAAAATCCTGCATGCAGCACAGGGTAAATCAGGAGCAAGCAGTAGACACCAGCCACCCTCTCGCACATACACATTTGCGAGTAGGATTCCACATCCGTCGTTTCCCAGTTTCCAGAGGGAAAACCCAGTAGTAGCACTGCCACCGATAGCATAGAGGCCACACACTCATGCAGAGGACACAGGCACAAGGGAGTATGCAACATTGGGTCAGGACTTCCATTAGGACATGACCCTAGTCGAAGCATGCGGGACTCGCATCGTGAATCAGCCTGCAGAGCCACATCGAGGAGGGCCGGAGCAGCCAGCTAGGGCATAACATTGATTTCATCCTGAAGTTTGGTAAACTCACCATACCTTAATTTGACGGATCATCCAAATGCAAAACCAGAGCTTGGGCAATGGGCCAGACACATACCAGCTGCTCAATCAAAATGACCCAGACAGCTCATAAGTTTCGCGGATCCAATTTGAGGGTGAGGCACACGAGTGGTGGTATCATGGATTGGTGACATTGTCCAGCTGCAGTCACATCACCTCCTATAGGAGTTCACAGAGACTCATGGACAAATTTGACAAGAGGGATCCATAGATCCACTTCTTGTGGGATCTAGCCCGGCTTTGAGACAAACCGGGCACAACAGAGGTGTTCACTGACTTGTGTTCTCAGCCGGTAAATGTGGGTGCGCGATGCAGAGTATCGAGCCTAGGTTGACTATGCTATTCATAGAGAGGGGCTCATGCATCCTTTGAGCGCGCATGTGCCTACCACCTGTGATTCCATCCTTCACACTTTATATCTTGTAGACTTAGTGCCAAAGACTAAACTCTTTTCCAAACCCTTCATACCCCAAAATAATCGAGACGGGAAGCCATTCCGCGAGAATAGAAGGGCGCGGATAAGCCGGATGATGAGACGAGAAGCGAGATTATGGGGAAGAAGCTTTGCTTCAATTGCGTAGATCTTTGGGTCCCTGCCACAGTGCATGGGCAAGGGGAGATCTATTATATTGTGGCAAATGCATTGTGGAAAGTGAGGAGGAGGAGAAACACAATGGATCCACTCCAGCTCGTAGGAGGAGTCAATACGTGATAATGAGGAGCAACCTCCGTGACCACCGACATCGCCAGGAAGCCCACCTCCTAGAAGTTCACACCGAAAGCAGGCTAACATTGGAAGCCGCCAGCGAGGAGTCATATTGACCCTTCGTTCCCAAAGGATAATTGCATTAGAGGGACTATTCAGGGCAACAAGCAATCGCCTCGGGATAGATGGTGGGGTTCCACAACTTCATTGGACGCTTCAACGGTATCGAGACCCGCACCCCGTACGAGGAGTTTGAGGTTTGATACGTTGCGGGCGTATGGCCACGCTGGAATGCTTAGGACAGAGTTCCGTGACTTGGAGATAAAGTTAGGCAACTACACGTTGAGAGATACATTTTATGTGGTTGGACTATCCACAATGCATGTGGTGTTAGGAGTTCGGATGATTACCTTGGGAAAATCAACACCAATTATCAAACCTTGGAGATGGGTTCAGATCAGATCGAAGAAGGTTGTTCTGAGAAGTATGTTGACATGAGCACCCAGGACAAAGCCAAATCCAAGAGGATGGAGAGGATATTTCGACATGGGGAGTAGCATATGCCGAAAAATGCTTGATCACTACTCAAAGCGATTCAAAGGGCTCTAATAAATGCGATCGCATACATAGATCAAGAATTTTTTGGGACAACATCAACAGGTTTTTTTGGTCGATTCCACTAGGGAGACCACCCGACAGGGGTTTGAGCACACCATTGAGTTGAGGAGGGGGCCAAACCGCGATCACTAATCTCCCTTATTGTCATCCTAGGGAGGTCTAAGGATGATAGAGAAGGTAATCAAGGAATTGCTAGCAATGGGACACATCAGATCGAGCAACAACCCATTCGCCTCTTCGGTTGTCTTAGTTTTCAAGAAGGATGGCACCATGAGGACGTGCATTGATTACGAAGCCTTGAACAAGAAAACCATCAAGAACCGGCATCCTATCCCACGCATTGACAAGTTGATGGATGAACCGGATATCGTTTTCTTCAAAGATTGATCTACGCATCATCGACAACATCCGAAAAGGTGACATATAGAGAAGACGACATTTTGATGTCACTTTGAACATTTCGAAGTTCTTGGTTACGCCATTTGGGCTAACCAATGCACCCGCCATTTCTCGCTCTGCTGGAATCACATATTCGTGGATCGCATTTCTGGAGGAAATCGCCTGGTTTTCTCGAATGGCTATCTTGATCTATAGTCGGTCGCGGCAAGAGCATATGAGGGCACCCGGAGGTGCATTGAGCATCATGGAGGCAAGTCACAGCCAAAGAGTCCGCTATGTGAGTTTGGTATGCGACGTATTACCACTTGGGGCTACATCATCGCACGTGGAGGCCAGTGCATCGTGAGAAGATCAAGCACATTTTGGATTGGCCAACGCCTGCAACCACGTAGTTGAGAGTTTCTTCGGTCGCGCCATTACGACGGTTTGTCCTGGTTTTTCTCAGCCTTCGCTAACCGACGACCTTACCATGGAGCTTATCTGGACCGATGAGTCACATACAGCCTTTGATCACATGAAGGAAGTCATGAGTACTTGTCCAGTATTGGCCATACTATATTTCACACAACCCTTCACATTAGTGTGTGATGCATCAGGGGTGGGGTTTGGAGCAGTTTTGATGCAGGGCAGCCACTTCATTTTGTTTGAGAGCAGGAAGCTCAATCAACCTCGAAAGTTGTACCCATTTGGCGACAATGAAATGTCGGCAATCATGCATGCCTTGACCAAATTCGCATAATATTTATGGCAAAGAAACTTCGTGGTCACCGACATCACAACAACCGGCATTTCCCGATGTATGACCTCGAACGCCACCTAAATGGGTGACGAAGGCGTCAAGATTCGACTTCACATAGAGTATGTCAAGCGAAGAAGAACATTGTGGTCGATGCACAATCGAGGAGACCTGCGACATACTCTTTGATGGAGTTTTCAACATATTGGAAATCCCAATTGTTAGTGGAATATTCCAAGAACAAGTTTGCTTGTGAGGTTATGGATGGGCGACACAGATGAACAGTATAGGGTCATTGACGATGTCATATTCCACAAGGACATAAGTTCACTATGCCGACTAGCTCAAGAAGAAGATCCCTCACAACGCCATTCACCACTAGTAGGTCTTCTCGTGGCTTTTCTTTCAAACCTACGCATTTGCATCGTGAGAGGTTCTCGCGAAGCCCTCAAACGATGTTCATGGAGACACGCGAGTGTGTGTGACCGTTAGTAGAAACGTCGCAGCATGCCTTCCAGCCAGTATTACTTTCAACCACCCCATTCCAGAAAGAAATGGGAGATCATATTGATGGAATTCATCACATGCCTACCCAAGGCCCAGGGTAAGGACTCCAGATTCATGTAGTGGCTCTACGACACCAAGTTTGTTCACTCCTATGCCATACCGACGTAGCACAACGTAGTTCGAGCAGTCAGCCATTCTTCGTGGAGGTCTTCGACTTCCGCGGTTAACTAAGAACATCGCCGCGATGTGGATATCGGTCATGGAGCATTATGGAGAAAGTTTTAGATTGGTGGGGATAGAGTTGATATCCAACACCAACTATCACCCTCATACAGATGTGCACACCGAGATTGTCAACAAGCGGGTCGGCGATATTTGAGGAACTATGTAGGTGGACACCAGAGAACATGGGTAAAGTGGCTAAATTTAGGAGAGCATTGCTACAACACCACTTTCCACATGTCCACAGGCGACACCCTCCGAAAGCATTGTAACGGATATGATGCTCCCACTTTGGTAGACTTATTTTCGGGAGCAGAGCTCCCAAGGCCAAGGATTACCCTGTAGAGAGTCGAGATTCTCAAGTTGCTAAAAGAAAACCTGCAGAGACCTAATACCAAACCCATTTAAGATGAGATGCTATTGTGTAGAGATGAAATGAGTTGAGATTTGTTTTCAGAAGACTCAACCCACTGATACCATCTTTGAAGAGTAATGTAGAAGCTCAAGCCCAGATTTTATGGTCTCTACAAGATCAAGGCAATGAGTAGGTTTAGGTTGCTTATGAGGCCAGAGCTTCCTGTGAGGGGAGCAAGATTCATAACATTTTCCACGTGTCTTGCCTAAAAAAAAAAAGTGGGACAATTCATTATCACATCAAAGGAGCTCCATCGGATGAGAAAATGCTGGAGTTGGTTCCGAGGAGGTTTTCGGTCGAGTAAACCCGGCGGAGCGGTCATCGAGAGTTTGATCGATGAAAGGTGTTTCCAGAGGGCGCTAATTGGGAGAGCTGAAAGCGTGTTGCAAAGACCGGATTTTGGCATTGCTCGAGGACAAGCAATGTCAAGGGCGAACCTCAATGTCCCTTCCGGAGCTCCAGAGAGGTTTAATATTCAAACCACTGCTAGGCTATAGCCGTATTGCAAATTGTGGTTACTAGAGGTCACTCTAGTCAAAGGTGTTATGTTCGAAAGTGACATTGAGATAAAGTGGTTAAAAAGCTAAGCCATTATGAGCTAAAAATAGAACAAACCCACTCAAACTCAAGTCACCGAATTAGGGTTTATAAAGCTACAAGAGAAGCGCCAACCACCGTATGACATGACTTGTCATTGAGGAGAGCCATCTCAAGAGAGATAGTTCATGACCAAAGAATGAAAGCCATTGATTTTCGTGTTGAGAGACACACCCTAGTCACCAGTAATATCACATAGGTCTTCCATCATTCTCGCAGTTACATAGGGTCCAGTTCACAAGTAGCCACGTGCAGGCACAACTTCAGAGTTCATTGATTCACTGTCCCAACCGCGGGAGAGTTCAGCATTCTCTCCTGTTCCGCTAGAGAATGGCAGGCGCATCTTTCGCCCTGGTTCCTCGCTTCTTCTATTCCATGGAGGGTGTCATCCCCAACATTTTCCATACTTGAAGCGACACCTTTCATGACACACATTCACAGGTTCTCGAAATAAGCATCATACCTATTCTAAGAAACCCTTTTGAATCTACTTCCCAGAAATGTGGTGATTCTTCTGATGGTACCTGCCCACCCCACCTTGCAATCAATTAGGCGCAGTTTCGGAGAGAGGGGTTTATTCTCAGTGGGATCCAACCGGGTCCGGCATTACCAATAGAGGGGCCGGTCACCACCAAGACCGGGAATTAGAGTAGGCTTAATTCATTGGATTTTCCAAGCTCTTCGAGAGGTATAGCCACTAGGGAGAGTTTTCCCGCATCTCAAGAAGCACGCGGCGAAGCCGCCACAGTCTTAACTTGACCTTTGACCCCGCGAAGCGTCATATCATCTGCTACTACCGGGTATTATCATTTAGTTTGCTTATTGTATTACAGCTAAGATCCCTTTTGTCTTTTTGATCTAAGTGGGAGTGATTCATTTTATTCATCCAAGATTCAGATACTGGAACCGCATAGATATCATAATATCAACTTTGCATTCCTGCACGATGGTTATTTGTACATCATTTATATGTTGTAAACAATTAACCATACACATATATTAGTAGTGTTTCCTAGACTACCCAAGTCGAGAACGCAGTTGGACCGAAGAGTTAACATCCGCTTGTTTTACTTCGATCTCGCCATGGTTTCCTCGGTAAGTAAGAGGGAAACAAAGTCAGGGCTTTGAGTACCGTAGTATGAAAGTACATAGCTTATGTGGCGTCCGCTGGGCAAGGTGGCTTCTCAAGCCCTCTTCTTGCAGATTTATTTGGTGATGAGATGGATTCCACTATTATTTATTGTGATAATTAGATTTGTATAAGATTATCAGAGCATCTTGTGTTTCATGAAAGGTAGAAACTTATTGAGATCAAATACCATTATATCGTAGATATGGTGCGCAGAGGAAAGCAAGACACATGCAATACCTTTCTACACATGAGCAGTTGCAAAATGTCTTCACCAAATCGCTGCCGTGATGAAGTTCGACATTTCTTACTGGAGAGACTTGGCCTGGTGGAGACTGCCTCCCCGCTATCCCCACTTTAGGGATAACTAAGGAGATTATGTCTCGAGGCCTCATCAAGTCCGCACATGGAGTACCAAGAGCCGATCGACTTGAGTACACCGAGGGCCCATCTTTCCTTCAACTTCCACTTGTCGGGCTAGCTATTAAATATCCATCACCTCACCGGGTCCTCAGAAAGCGCGTAAGGATCTGCTCCATGAGGTAATGAGTCCCGTATCATGGTATGTGTCACTTGATCCTCAAAACCTTTGAATATGTGCATTCGGGCTTCTTTTTGTTTCTAACGGGTGCTTGGATCTATACTTATCCACTTGACCATGTATGGGGAATGACAGATGCCCTAGTAAGCTTGTGCCCATAGGTTTTGATTTGCCATTGGGGAGATTTCTGAAAGGTCATCAGTCCGGCCCTCGGCCATACTTACCACTTTCTATCTTACTCCCGCTCATCCATCACATTATTAATCGTCCCAGCATTGGTTGACCACTATTTAAGGGTTGCACTCACTAGGGAAGAAGGGCTAAAGGCCTAGAGAGTAAAAGCAAATGGGCAAGATAAAAGCCTAAAATAAAACCTCGAGATAAGCTACTGTGGGATCCCCAAGAAAGCAAGAAATAGAGGGACCCAAAAAAATATAACATCGGACCAGTAAATGAGGATAGGGGGTCTCATCAATGAGCCAACCTATTAGGTCCAACACTTGTTGAAGGAAAGCTTTATTTTAGATTATTTTGGCATTTTTCTTGTTGGAAGGTTTACAACTAGGGTTTGGCTTGATGATACTTTGTGAATGTAAGTGAAATTCTAATCTTTCCTTTTATTGAATGGCTATAGTCTTTACTTGCATTTTGTTAATGAATTTTCTGAATTAAACCCTAGGGAATAAACACATGTTGGTGTCCTTATTTCATGTCCCTACTAGATTGTGCCAAGAAGTTATTTTATTTGTTGAAGATACCTGCTAGGCCTCTGCCATTGCAACATCAATCTCTACCATTTACTCTTCAAGCTAGTCGTTTTACTTTATCTTTGAGTTAAAGAAGGAGGAAGATCTACTAAGGCCTAGGGTTACATACACCTTAGTAGCTTCTGCCTTCCCTAGGTTGATAGGTTGAAGCCTTGTTAAGACAAGGCTTCAACCAATCAACCCCTCTTGTCTTTGGCCCTACCTATGCTCTTTCAATCCCAAATGCTTTTTAGCTTATCAATAGCTCAAAGGAGGAAATGCATCTTGCGTCTAGGGTTTCTACACCTTAGTGAGCCTTTTTCCCCTAGGGTTTTATTGTTGAAGCCTTGGCTCAACAAAAATTCACCATCAAATCCTCTCTTGTCTTTAGCCCTCCATTATCATTTGGTTTCTTCAACATTTGCCGCTACCTTTGACTCTATTTTCCCTATGAATGCACTGGGCTTAGACCTCTTTCTTGAGTGCTTTGATCACAAACCTCAAACAACCAATACCTTGAACACTTGCTAACATCTTCTAACCCTAGCCTAGACTAACCTAATAACTCTATTGTTTCATTATCCATTATGTTATAATCATATACATGCAACATTTTATACATTTTTAAAGCAACAAAGATTGGCTAATGCATGATAATCTTTGCTTCTAAATGAATGATGGTATTACTATATTGATGATAAAACGCTATTGTTCATTGTGAAGCTTTCTTTAGCATTTATTGAAGTGATATATTGTGATTATTGCTATATTGTGCACATCGATTTGTTTCATTCCATTATCGACAATTTATTTATATTAGAAAGTCCTTGATTAAATGAAGTACCAACCAACAAGTGATCTTGCACATATATAGTTTCTCTTGTTGCTTTGTCTTCAAGTGTACACTTTTGGTTATCATTATCTTTATCGGTTGTTTAGTCGGACCTTTTTGGTTTAACCTAGAAACTAAGTTCTCTTTTCTTTTTTAGAACTTTTGGATCCTTTGTAAAATGGATCAAAAAATTAAAGAAAATGATTACAAAGGGTTGTCCGGTCTTGCCCTGCAAGGGTTCCAACTTAGGCCAGATTTTCTTCACTTTAGCTTCGATTTTGCCAAAGGTTACCCTTGTTTTATGATGGGCCTACTAAAAACCAGCAAAGAGAAAGATTAGAAAATGATGGAAAACTCTTTAAGAAACTAAAATAAAATTGTAAATACTTAACCGAAAAATTTCTGAAACTTTTCTTATGAAAAATGCAACTTTTAAGGGTTTTTGGAAGCTTTCAACGAGATTAAGCTAGGCTCTTTAGGGTGTTTTGGTTTGTTGTCCTAAAACAACAAGCTAAAACTCCTAAGTAGATAAATCTACAATGCAAACTAAAACAATTTTCTACCTTCAGATTTTTTGATAAAATTTGTAGAAAATTGCAGCAACACTACTTAGATCTACTCTTTTGAATAAGAAAGAATTGAAATCAGATCTAAGATTCATGCATGCAATACTAGATACTAAAATTAATCTTCGAAACCAACTCTAGATAACATGCAAGGAAGTAACCAAATGATTTTCTATTTAGAAATTAAAGAGAGAGGAGAAGAAAACAAGCTTGTGCTTGGAATGTCTTTGGGCAATGGGGTCCTTCTTTGATGAAATGTGGAGGGATCTTCTTCAAATGTCTTTGAAGGAATAGAAGCATCAACCTAGATCCTTTTAATCTCCAAGTAGAGCATTAATCACTTCAAATCCTTGCAAAATAGAGGGTTAGAAAAAGGTGCCACCTACAAGAGAGACTTCAATACACAATTAGTTAAGCAAAACGAAAGATGCATTGAAAATCTCGCTAATAGATAAACAAAAGGATTACTAATCAAACAAGTTTAGTATTCTTATCCAAGTAAGCAACAATACTTTTACAGGCCAATTAAACCACAATATAACAATAAAAATAATGAAACAACATCACCTCATGGTTATAAGCATCCACACACTTGGACAATCCACCAATTTGACCTTCAAAGCCTCCTTTAATTCCAATATGAGAAAAATATTACAATGATAGTGATACAACAAACAATTCTTCCCAAGCTCCAACTCTAACTTGCAAATGGGAGAAATGCTTCAATATATAGCCAAAGGGTGCAATGCCCAATGGAGGAGGGCGCACCAAGTGGACAAGAGGGGCGCACCAAGTGGAAGAGGAGGGCTGCCAGGTGTTGAGGTAATGGCTGCCACCTCTCACTCAACCCAAAAGAATGACAAGTGTGAGCTATGGAGGAGCTAGGAGGGCACCACCTTTCCAAGAGATGAGCTGCCCACTCAAGGGTGCGCCACCTCTCCAAGAGGGGCGCACTTCCCATTGCACACATGCTTAAAACTTGATAGCAAATCGGTCAATCAACCTCAATCAAATGACATTATTGAAGAAGGCCTGGAAATTTCTGCTCATTGGTGGTTTTGACCTTCTCATTATCGAACTGGCTGAAGTAGAAAACATACGTAACAACCATGTCATGGATAAAATAAGGCCTCAGATGTCTGAAAAATCCATGTCCGGGATGACTCGTTGAGGATCCTTTTCCAAGTTTTATCAACTTGGATCTTTTCTTGGGATTAGACCGCCCAAGAAACATGTTCATTTTATTCAACCAAACATTAAAGTCTGGAAAGCCTTGTAAAGTTTTGATGAATCTATGCATTGGACTGTCATGGTGGAAACCCAACCACTGCTCATAATGATCTGACATTGATAAACTGGAGTAGTCTTCCACTTTCCCATTATCTATTTTTAATTCTTCTGACGAATGAGAGATTGGAACTGGGACTGTCAAGACCTCTGTTTCACTGATTGTTTCAGGTTCATCATAACTGTTGAAGATCTTCTCTGAAGAGATGGGTTCCTCGGGAGGAGGGTGGGGATCTAAATTATCTGGATATTCAATCATTTTCAACTCAAAATCCTTTGTTTCTTCATAACTAGTTAATGACTCATCTATAGGCTCTTCCGGAATTTCCAGGTGAAATTCCTTTTCTTGTTCATTGTGAATCTCTGGCTCTATAGGGTCTGAATACTTGATACAAGCTTCTGCCTCTGCAAGGCGAGCCTTCATGGCCTTTAACTGCTTCACATAGATAAATTCCATGGTTTGAATGACTTCTTTAAATTTTTGATTGGAATCTGGTGAAGCATCATTCTTAACATCTGAATTGATTGTTTTCATATTTGGAGGTTTCTTCTCCTTCCATTTTTCCATAAAAGCATCAATCAACTCATTGTAAGTTCTAACCTGTTTATCCTTAAGTTCTGTGAACCAATCAAGATCATCATCATCAAAGGATAAGATAAACAATTTCATTCCCACATCTTCATATAAGGCATTACAACACCATTTATTAAAGCAAAGGGAAACCTTCTTAACATGACGTCTAGCATCAACAATGTTATTACTTTGAAAACAAGGCAAATTTTTTATTGTATTTTTTGGAATCACATGTGGATAACCACTTATTGCAGAAAAATCAATAGGTTTATAAAGATCATCCATTTCTAAACTAGATTTATTAAAGAAAGCAAAAAGGTCTAACAGAAATGGACTGGGACCCAAAAATTAATAAGGATCCTGTTGA
>SNQJ01S0047761.1:10169-25143 GCA_010110895.2 Picea sitchensis
CCTAATATTGGCTCATTACCCCTTAATTGGGGCATATTACATTAGTAATGTTATTTTATTTATGTCGACTTTATTCCATTAGTTGTAATTATACCTCCTAGTCTCCTATATATACCAAGGAGACATTTTCATTTGGAATCATGTTGTACTTGAATATTTATGTGGGGTAAAAGGAGTTTTCCCCCTCGAAGAGGCTTATTATCTAAAATTTTCTCTTTTTCAGGGCATTAAGTACTTATTCTGAGGTTTTTCTATGCTATATTGATATTTGGTTCTTAACAATGAGATACTTGTGTGTAGAAGGAATCGTTACACTTTGTTGCAATATTGTTAACCTTCTTATGTTGGATAGAAGGTGCTTGGGCTGAGGCTATAGCGGTTGCAATATCCTTCTTTTCACCTTTTGAACAGATTATGAAGAAGATAAATTTTGTAGTATGAGATACTACCTTTTGTCACTCTTTAGGTGGAAGAGTAGTCGAAACTATCTCTGGTATTCTGTAGAGATGACCCCCCAGAGAAGCAACGACACTGCAGGGTCGAGACTCATAAACAGCATGGCACTTCCACATATATGGTTGTCCCAAGAGAACATCAAAGACATCCAGTGGGGAACATCACATAATACCTCATCCTTGAAGGACTAGATTCCGTATGAGATGAGGTTCTTCTGGCTTCCGCTATCAATAAGAAAATGCAGTGGGGTCCTGTGGGAGAGGGAAAAGAGTCTGTTGAATCTGCATTTTGATGAGATGATTGCCTTGTTGGAGAGGTTGTGTTTCTTAGCTTGTTGAAGGTTGTCATGAACATGTGTCTGGAAGGGTTGGACCTTTTTAAACAGTCTAGCTACATGAGATGCTTGTGTTCAGAAGGAATCGTTACACTTTGTTGCAATCTTGTCAACCTGCTTTTGTTGGATATAAGGTACTTGGGTTGAGGCTATAGTGGTTACAGTATCCTTCCATTCACCTTTTGAACATATTGTGAAGAAATTAAATTTTGTAGTATGAGATACTACCTTTCGGCACTATTTAGATGGAACGGTATTTGAATCTATCTCTGGTATTCTGCAGATATGACCCCAGAAAGAAACAATTTCACTATAGGGTCGAGACTCATAACCAACATGGCACATCCACATATATGGTTGGCCCAAGAGAAAATCATAGACATCCAGTGGGGTAACATCACATAATACCTCATCATTTAAGGGTTGGATGCCATATGACAATCGACATTGTTGGCTAACACGAAGATCTCGTCCTTGGAGAAGCCACCCGATGTTGTATGGTTGTGGGTGTGGTGTTGTCGACAATCCCAACTATTTGATGACCTCTGCTGAGATAAGGTTCTTCTACCTTCTGCTATCAACAATAAAATGTGGTGGGGTCCCCTTCACCCACATCTATGAATGAAAAAGGTGCTCCCCCTCTTCAGGATTTGTTGGTTCTTCTGGTTGAATTGCTACGGATGTGATAATAGCAGTGGGGTCTGCATCAATGATCTGTCTTTTACCAGTATTTTCATAATCATATTCTGAATCAGGTTTCAGATCCTTGGCTTTGATATCGGTCACCAATGACTATTTTGAGCGACATTCATCGGTGTTGTGCTAGGGGATTTTGTGGAAATCACACCATTTTTCGATGTCCTTCTTCGTCTTCCCATGACCCTTCTTTTCATGTGTCTTAGACTGGTTTTCTGGAAGTTGTTTATTAGGGTTGTCTTTCTCATACTTTGGTTGTTGCAGATTTTCATATATGAACTCCCCTTTGTTTTGGTGCCTAAATTTATGCTCGATTTTAACATCATATTCATAAGTAGCATCGAGTGATGAGATGTCCAGAAAATCCATTTTAGTTTGGATGTATCTATGTAGATCCCCATGGTATTTTAGAACCAAATTTCGTTCAGAGTATTTGATACCCATCTTGGTGTGCAAGGTATGGAAGGTATTGGTGAACTCTAGAACTTCTTGGCCCTTCTCTTGCCGCAATGTGGTCCATCTCATGTACTGGTCCTCATAGTTTCCAATAGGATAATATTGTTCCTTTATCGCATCCACAAAAAACTCTCAAGTGGGCTCAGCCCCATATATTCCAGACTCCTCTGTGGAACTTTTCTCCCAAGAAGTTTCCCACAAATGTTTGACATGGGGGAGATATTTAAGGAGTGCGAAGGTGATATTTTCCCTATCGAAAAAATTATGAATGTAGAAATAACCTTATAACAAATTTAACCATTTGTCTAGGGAATTTGCATCTATCTGACCTTCAAATACGGGAATATCCAAATTAACCTGTAGCTTGAAAGGAGAGGTTCTTCCAAAGTGGTTGTTTGATGAATATGCACCTATTTATATTGGCAGACGTTGAAGGATGTGGTAAAAATTCTCCATCATTTCGTCCCTTTGTCGCGTGAGAGATTGCTCAAGCAACAAATTGATAGAATCGTCTGCTCCGGCATTTTTTATTTTATTCCTCCATGGAGGGTTTCTTGGGAGTGCGAGAGTGATTGTATTCAATAGAGACAAGCTCGAGACCCAACCTTCTATACTCAGACGTCGTCGGGGACATGCACTGAAAAAAACGATCAAGAGCGGCCTGCTCTGATACCACTGATCTGAATTATTTTCAACACTAAATGAGAGAAGAGATATAATAAAGAAATGTACAGAGATATCTCAGATATTCAATAATATAACATAAATGTATTAGAGAATCAATCATAAACATAGATATTCCGTAATACATAATTTTCTTTTAATGAGAAAAAATGTACAAAGACTATAAAAAAATACAGAGTGAAAGACTCGCTAGAATGGTGGCAGCATATCTCTGAGAAGAGATGTGTATGCTACTCACATTTGCAAGAATATAATTTGACAATGAGGCTTCAAAGGCATTTTTATAATAAATAAAATCCAAAACCCTATCCCCGGAAGATGAAAAGCCAACAATTATGTGGACCCTATTTTGGGTAGTTTGGTGTATCAACTTCCCGGGGGTGTAACTTTGGAATAAGATCTTTGTTTAGGGTGCACGATAGCTCGTTGGAAAGGTATAGTCGAGGAAGATTCATTTAGGGAGCTCAATCAAAGCCTTTGTCTATCATTGAGAAGATCAACCCCAAAAAACCTTCATTTAGGCCGTCAAAGTGGCCCCGGAAGTTAAAAGCTGCTAAAAATAGTAAATTACCAAAATTGCCAGAAAACTATTTTGAGCCAGTTGGAAAAGGTGGGTGGCCACCGATATCCACCTGGATGAATCCTCGATATTTCTGAAGAAATGGTCTCCATTGCGTTGAATGCCCGGGGTAGAGGGAAAAACGTTTGTTGAATCTGCATCTTGATGAGTTGCTTTCCTTGTTGGAGAAGTTGTGTTGCTTAGCTTGTTGAAGGTTGTCATGAACATGTGGCTGGAAGAGTTGGACCTTTTTAACCAGTCTTTCTACATGAGATGCTTGTGTGCTGAAGGAACCGTTTCACTTTGCTGCAATCTTGTTAACATGCTTATTTTGGATAGAAGGTGCTTGGGCCGAGATTGTAGTGGTTGCAGTATCCTTTTGTTCACCTTCTGACCAAATTGTGAAGAAGCCAAATTTTGTAGTATGAGATACTACCTTGCGACACTGTTTAGGTGGAACAGTAGTCAAAAATACCTCTAGTATTCTATAGAGATGACCCCCCCAGAGAAACAATGACACTACGGGGTTGAGACTCATAAAAAACATGGTGCTTCCACATATATGGTTGTCCCAAGAGAACATCACAGACATCCAGTGGGGAAAAATCACATAATACCTCATTCTTGAAGGGTTGGATGTCGTATGACAATCGACATTGTTGGCTGACATGAATATCTCGTCCTTGGAAAAGCCACCCGATGTTGTATGGTTGTGGGTGTGGTGTTATCGACCATCCCAACTATTTGACGAACTTTGCTGAGATGAGGTTCATCTCGCTTCCGCTATCAACAATAAAATGCAGCGAGGTCCCCTTCACCCAAATCTGTGAATAAAAAAGGTGTTCCCCCTCTTCAAGATCTGTTGCTTCTTCTGGTTGAAACGTTGTGGTCACGACCATGGAAATGGGGTCTGCATCAATGATCTGTCTTTTACTAGTATTTTCATAATCATATTTTGAATCAGGTTTTGGCTCCTTGTCTTTGATCTTGGCCACCAATGACTTTTTTGAGTGACATTCATCAGTGTTGTTCCAGGGGCGTTTGTGGAAATCGACCATTTTTCGATGTCGTTCTTCATCTTCTCGTGACCCTTCTTTTCCTTTATCTTAGACTAGTTTTCTGGAAGTTGTTTGTTAGGGTAGTGTTTCTCATACATTGGTTGTGGCAGATTTGCAGATCAAAACTCTCGTTTGTTTTGGTGCCTAAATTTCTGCTCGATTTTAATAGCATATTGATAAGCAGCATCAAGCAATGAGATTTCCAAAAAATCCATTTCAGTTTCGATGTATATGTGTAGAGCCCCACCGTATTTCAAAACCAAATTTCGTTTGGAGTATTTGATACCCATATTGGTGCACAAGGTATCGAAGGTATTGGTAAACTATGGAAATGCTTGGCCCCTCTCTTACCGCAGTGTGGTCCATATCATGTACTGGTCCTCATAGTTTCCAACAGGGTAATATTTTTACTTTACTACATCCACAAAAAAATCCCAAGTGGGCTCAGCCCCATATATTCTAGACTCCTCTGTGGAAATTTTCTCCCAGTAAGTTTCCCACCAATGTTTGACATGGGGGAGAGCTTTAAGGAGCGTGAAGGTGATCTTTTCCCTGTTGGAAAAATTATGAACAGAGAAATAACATTCTAACATGGGGAAGAGATTTAAGGAGAGGTGATTCCAAAGTGGTTATTTGATGGATATGCGCCTATTTCTATCGATAGGCGTTGAAGGATGTGGGTAAAATTCTCCATCATTCCGTCCCTCTGTCGCGTGAGAGCTTTCTCAAGCAACAGATTCATAGAATCATTTGCTCCATCGTTTTTTTTTCTTTCTCCATGGAGGGATTCTTGGGCATGCGAGAGATATTTTCTTCAAGAGATATAAGATTGATACCCAACTTTCTATACTCAGACCTCATCAGGGATATGCACTAAAAAAAATGATCAAGAGCATCCTGCTCTGATACCGTTGATCCTGATTATTTTCGGCACGAAATGAGAGTGGAGATATAATAAAGCAATGTACAGAGATATCTTGGATATCCAATAATATAACATAAATGTATCAAAGATGAAAATATAAACACAAAGATATCATAATACACATTTTTTTATTAATGAGAAAAAATGTACAAAGACTATAAAAAAATACAAAGTGAAAGACTCGCTAGAATGGTGGAAACTTATCTCTGAGAAAAGATGTGTCTGCTACTTGCATTCACAATAAGATTATTTTACAATGAGGCTCCAAAGGCATTTTTATCATAAAGAAAATAAAAAACCCTAACCCTAGAAGATGAAAAGCCAATAGTTTTGTGGACTCCGTTTTTGGTAGTTTGGTGTATCAACTTCCCGGGGGCGTAACTTTGGAAGATGATCTTAATTTGGGGTGCACAATAGCTTGTTGGAAAGGTATCGTCGAGGTGATTCATTTAGGGGGTTCAATCAAAGCCTTCAGATATCATTGAGAATATCTATCCAAAACAACCTTCATTTAGGCCCTCAAAATGGCCCTGGAAGTTAAAAACTACTAAAAATAGTAAATTACCAAAATTTCCAGAAAACTATTTTGAGCCAGTTTGAAAAGGTGGGTGGCCTCTGATATCCACCTAGATCAATACTCCCTCCTTATGAAGCAATGGTCTCCATTGCATTGAGTGCCCAGAGGAGAGGTAAAAGTGTTTACTGAATCTGCATCTTGATGAGTTGCTTGCATTGTTGGAGAAGTTGTGTTGCTTAGCTTGTTGAAGGTTTTCATGAACATGTGGTTGGAAGGGTTGAACCCTTTTAACTAGTCTAGATACATGAGATTCTTGTGTGCAGAAGGAATCGTTACACTTTGCTTCAATCTTGTCAACGTGCTTATGTTGGATAGAAGGTGCTTGGGCCGAGGCTGTAGTGGCTGCAGTATCCTTCTGTTCACCTTTTGAACAGATTGTGAAGAAGCTAAATTTTGTAGTATGAGATACTACCTTATGGTGCTATTTAGGTGGAACAGTAGTTAGAACTACCACTGGTATTCTATAGAGATGACCCCCCAGATAAATAATGACACTGTGTGGTCGAGACTCATAAACATCATGGAGCTTCCACATATATGGTTGTCCCAATAGAAAATCACAGACATCTAGTGGGGAAACATCACATAATACCTCATCCTTGAAGGGATGGATGTCATATGACAATCGACACTGTTATATGAAACGAATATCTCATCCTTGACAAAGCCACCTGATGTTGTATGGTTGCGGGTGTGGTGTTGTCGACAATCCCAATTGTTTGACAGCGTCTGCTGAGATGAGGTTCATCTGGATTGTACTATCAACAATAAAATGTAGCGGGATCCCCTTTACCCACATCTATGAATGAAAAAGGTGCTCCCCCTCTTCAGGATCTGTTGGTTCTTATAATTGAATTGTTGTGGTCACCACAATAGAAGTGGGGTATGCGTCGATGATTTTTCTTTTACCAGGATTTTCATAATCATATTTTGAATCAGGGTTCACCTAATTGTCTTTGATATCGACCACCAATGATTGTTTTGAGCAACATTCATTGATGTTCTTCCATGGGATTTTGTGGAAATCGCACCATTTTTCGGTGTCCTTCTTTGTCTTCCCATGACCCTTCTTTTCCTGTGGCTTGGACTAGTTTTCTGGAAGTTGTTTGTTAGGTCCATCTTTCTC
Organism: Picea sitchensis; assembly: GCA_010110895.2. Classification (NCBI taxonomy): domain Eukaryota; kingdom Viridiplantae; phylum Streptophyta; class Pinopsida; order Pinales; family Pinaceae; genus Picea; species Picea sitchensis. Next base: position 17,041 of record SNQJ01S0047761.1, read on the forward strand.
ATACTTTCATTTTTGAAGATTTGAAGATATGAACTCCTATTTGTTTTGGTGCCTAAATTTCTGCTTGGTTTTAATAGCATATCGATAAGCAACACCAAGTGATGAGATTTCTAGAAAAATCCATTTTAGTTTAGATGTATCTATGTAGAGCCCCATGGTATTTTAGAACCAAATGTTATTCGAATTCTTTGATACCCAGCTTGGTCTGCAAGGTATAGAAGGTATTGGTGAACTCTGGAACTGCTTGGCCACTCTCTTGTCGCAGTGTGGTCCATCTCATGTACTGGTCCTCATAGTTTCGAATAGGGTAATATTGTTCCTTTACCACATCCAAAAACAAATCCCAAGTGGGCTCGGCCCCATATATTCTAGACTCCTCTGTGGAATGTTTCTCCCAGTAACTTTCCCACCAATGTTTGACATGGGGGAGAGATTTAAGGAGTGAGATACTCTGGATTACAAAAGAGAACTTCTTCTTCATCTTCTTTAGTACTTGAATGTATATGGTTATGTACATAGTCTGCTTCATGTCTCATCTAATATGTTTCCTTATGCAACCTTCATTAATACTTCCTGAGGGTTATCGCATGTGACCTGAAACAAGGTCAACTAAACAACAAGCAAGAATAATACTCTTTTGATAATAGTAAATAAAAAAAACCACGAACAATCGTCACAATATCTCCTTTAGAGATTTTACTTGTGACCTGTCTAAAACAAGGATCAAAAGTAAGAAATACAATACAAAATAAGATCAAAACTCTTCTGGTGTTGTGATCAAACATTCATCCAAGGTAACCTGGAATCAACACAAGAAGTTTCTCCTAGAGGAGATGTTAGTTGTATCTAGTAAATGATTACATTAAGCATTTATCTTGATATGTTCACATGCTACCAAGTATAATACTTTTCAAATATTGATGCCTCAACTATGGAGTTTACCTGTAATGGGGTAGTTATCAACATTCTCATGTGTAAATTTGAATCTTACCAACTTAATTAATCAAACCTGGACTCTTGTCCTCAAGAATGAGTGTGTTTCTTTTCTTCCAAGTCTCCTTCACTCCATATGACAAGTTCTTTCTTCAACCTGTCTTATGTACTAAGACAATATTCTATCTTGACAAAACTTTGGGTTAGAGAATAAACTCTATGATCTCAACTTTAATCCATCTAATACTTTGACTTTAATTTTTTACCAAAGGTTAGTATGATGGTCATAGCTTCAACATACAACCTAGATCAAAATAATGTCATATCAAATAGATGCATGTCAGAATAATCAAACCTGGGTTGCATTATTCCTTTTAATGTGTTGGATTTTGAGATCCTTCTGGATCTATGGTAAGAGATACATTTTCCTGCAAATACCCTTTAAATCTTAAAAGTTTAAACATATGTGAATACATGCCTCTGATAGTATTTGTAGGTAGTGTCACAATTTGGTAGCAACGGTAATAATTACCAAATCTTAAAAACTTCAAGGGTGACTACAACTGGTACTGCAACTGATACTTCAATTGATACTGCAATTGAGTTTGAAAAAACAATTTCAACTTAGGGTTTTATGAAGAAACCCTAATTTTTCAAACTTCAAATTTTGAAATTATGATTTAGGGGATAGATGCGCTTAGCTAAGGTGATTAAGCTGGTGCAGTCATATTTTTGAAAATCCAAATTTTACCCCTTCAAACTTGACCAACAGAATTATGGACTGGTACTTCTAGTACTGGTTCTGGTTTCCTAGTTTTCTGGTACTTCTTTTTTTCTAGTACCAGTGAAACCTATGGTTTCACTTTTCAAGAGTTCNAATTTGGTAGCAACGGTAATAATTACCAAATCTTAAAAACTTCAAGGGTGACTACAACTGGTACTGCAACTGATACTTCAATTGATACTGCAATTGAGTTTGAAAAAACAATTTCAACTTAGGGTTTTATGAAGAAACCCTAATTTTTCAAACTTCAAATTTTGAAATTATGATTTAGGGGATAGATGCGCTTAGCTAAGGTGATTAAGCTGGTGCAGTCATATTTTTGAAAATCCAAATTTTACCCCTTCAAACTTGACCAACAGAATTATGGACTGGTACTTCTAGTACTGGTTCTGGTTTCCTAGTTTTCTGGTACTTCTTTTTTTCTAGTACCAGTGAAACCTATGGTTTCACTTTTCAAGAGTTCCATCCACTGAAAAAGTGCACTAAAGGTTCCAAAGAGTTCCCTAGGCTAGAGAACACTTTTCTAGATGATTTTTAGGCTGAAAATCCTCTTCAATAAAAATCCCTAATTTTCTTGTATGAAAAAAGTGACGTTTTTCTTTATCTAGTGAAATATGCTCTCTTTAGCTTAGCTCCAATACCATGTTACATTTTGATCTATTATTAGGTTTCTTTTCAATTTACTAGATAACAATAGCATAGGTAGGATCACTGAGAGAAACACAATCACAAGATACACAACATTTATCTCGGGAAACCCTCATGGGGGAGAAAACCCAACAAATACTTCCTTAATATAGATAGCCAATACAATGCTAAGACAATAAACCGAAACACTAGAGAATATCCAACACTAAGCAATGTGCCTCTCTCTTCCTTCTTTCTTCTCCCAACTGCAGCTACCAAAATTGCACACTTAATGAGTGAATGAGTGAGTGAGATAATGAGGTGTTGGCTTCCTTTATTTATACAAGGTGGAAGGCGCTAAAAAGGTGTCTCTTCACTGGGCAGGGCTTATTTGTCTTCTTACTGGTTAAAACCACTTTAATTAGCCTGGGGGCCGAATTCTCAATTTGCATATTATATTTAGGGTTTGGCCAATCCACAAAATGAGATTTGGTCAATTACAATGCTAGACATGATCAATTCACAAAAGGGGATTGACCTAATTAATAATGAATCAATAAATAATCAGAATACTCTTTGCAGTTACAATATTTCAACGGAATGCAATCACAAGTGATAAATTGATTGATAAGTTGAAGATTACATGTTCTGATTAAAATTGGTAAAAACTTCTCAATATTCATTCACCCCTCCCCTCTCAGTATTGGTGAATATTCCAACAACCTCTACACTTGGTGTGTTACTGATAAAACCCAGTCTGATGTGCACTCTATGAAATTCCTCACGCATTTCCTTAAGTGTGTGAAAAACTATGCAATGAGTGTGCACAACTTTGTTTGTGTGCGCACTAAAAAATGAACCCAAAAATTTGGGTGCCAACACGATTTCATCAGTGCCTCTACTTACTTGACAGTTAGGCTCTCCTTCAACAATGCTAACAAATGGGGCCCATGAAATATATGGATGAGATTAAATCTTTCCCATGCACCAATCAAAGATCCACCTCCACTCTCGGAGTCCCTCCCCGTGGGAGTACATCCTCTATGTTATCATAGAACACTCCAGTCAGCTCTCTCCAACCACACATGCTCCGAAAAATCAAATGATACACATTCACTTCACCTGGAAATCATGGTGCGCTCAGAGGTTACAATTGCATGGAATTTAAGGTTCTAAGGCAATTCTCTTCAGATCAAAATAGGTCGGATCTAATGGCCAAAAATCCTACTGTACATCTATAGAAATATAAATGGTCCTCAGACTTCTCAAATTATAAGACTCCTTCTCAATCCCTTCATCCATGCCTCTGAAAAGCCTCTTTCCAACAGGATTACATCTCCCATCAATAGTCCATAATTTGGCGATATGTTCTCTGATAAATCAATGGTTCATGTTGACTTGGAGTTACCCTAAACGGGGTTCCTTTTTAACTCTTGAGTTAGAAAATCTAAAGCTAGTATCATTTGATCGAAGGTCCATATCCACTCGCTACATGAAATCAATGGCTATGAACTACATTGTCTTAAAATGTTGGTTTTCTTCATTGTATCAGTCTGAATCACGACTTAACCAGTTCAATATTCCTCCTAGTTCTTTTCTAAGGTTCCACCAGACCTTCAAGTGCTCATGAATCCATGTTTGAACCAACTAAGGCATTTCATTTTGAACTTGGATGGATATTTTCATGTCCTTTAACCTTTCCATCTAATATAGGAGGTTTCCATAGGGATTAAGGTTCTTTAACCTGCATAGGGATTCCTAGATACTAGGGAATTCCTATCACTATCCAAAGGAAGATTTTGTCCATATCTTGCAAACTTTCCTCTCCACACTTGTAAGGTTCTCAAGGATGCATACCACCCATACATTACTTATTTAGTTATATTATAGTCATTTGATTAATAGTGAAAATAAGCATACATAAATTATTTTACCCACAAATTCAACCATTCCTTACATCCATTCACATTTCCCACTTAAACCATAAAATAATAGGTTTACATTACTAAATTTACATCAAACATATTGAGTTGTAACACTTATTTGTTTAGTGAATATTAATAGTGAAATAAATGAGAGAGGATGCCTTTCCCCCCAACCTTAGGATATGTTGCATAGTGCCTTCCTATAGCATGCCATGCCTATGTCAATCCATGATATCAAAAGTGTATTGATTCATTTGGTTCTCATATCTAGAATGATGCACGAAGGTTACTCTACTTCCTCCATTGGAATAAGTATAATTTTCCCTCTTCCCAATGAGCTCAAGACTTACATAGGGTTATTAGGTACCCTACCAACTTGATTTCCTTTCCACAAGGGAGTCCCTTCTATGTTATGCAATCCCTTGGCGACCTCCCCTTACCAGTGTCGTTTTCTTTCCAGTTAGTACCAAGTTGCAGTCCTTTGTTTCTCTAGTCTAGATCTGGGTATTATATGTTCCAGGGTGATCATAAATATTTTGTACAATAGTTATATTTTCTTCAAGAACAAATATCCAATTTATTCTATCTCTCATATATGTGCAATTTAATACCTCTAATCACTACACCATCTGTTTGTGAATCTACTAGTCACTTTTTGTAACACACCCAACCCCCTAAGTGTCTTTTTAAGGGATGGAGTATTAAATTTTCACTTATTCTAACAATATTAAATATTCTCTATAAAATTTCCATTGTCTTTTGCTCGTCAAGAGCTTTACAATGATAGTAAGCTCGCTCAGAACTGAGCTATGGAATGCGAGTTATGACCTTCTGAAGTTCTTGAGTTTATATAGGCAACATCTCTCTTACTTCCATGTGGCATCCACGTGACATATCATTTCCCATGCCAACTATCATGGCAACACTTTGGTCTTGATGTGGAACTAACCTAGCCTTCCACAGTGGAAATTTGGTCCATGTAGGATTACCTCCATCATGTCTTGGACCTTCTTCTGGCACATTCTTCGCTTCCCTCTAACAAATATGGTATTGAGGAATATTCCCTCTCGATACAATCCATTTATAGTTTGAGCAATTTGTGATGTATTACTACCCTAAACCCAAGTTATTGAGGAATATTCCCTTTTCCTCGATGGATGGTCTCGATACACGCAAGATCTCCCAACCTATGGTTAGGATCCATTCAGCTCTTAAGCTTTACTAGTCCTATTGGACCCCACTCAACTCATTAACCAATTGAATATTAACACGCATCATCACACTGATGTTCTTAGTTAGTATCAACTCACCATGTTACCATAGGGTTCTTAGGCTTTCTCAACTAGAGAATGAAATTTGTCCCTCTCCTATAATCCGGTCAAAATACTTAATTAATATTTTGTAGAATATCACTCTTTGGTATTTGATTATTAAACCTCATTAAGGATAATTATTCTCCACAAACTAATTATCGAGTAATTACATTCTGCTTAGCCTAATAATCATGGACTGGTAATTAATGAGGCTTTACTCTTTTTTTCTCCCCCTTAGAAGTAGTTTAGTACTAATTCAATTATTAATCATAAGATAATTATGAGAAATTATTGAATTAGTACTAAACTACTTCTAAGGGAGAGAAAGAAAAAGTAAAACCTCATTAATTACTAGGCCAGAATTATTAGGCTAAGAAGAATGTAATTAATCTATAATTAGTTTGTGGAGAATATTTTTTCTTAATGAGGTTTAAGTAATTAAATACCAACAAGTGTTATTCTACGAAATGTTAATTAAGTATTTTAATCAGATTATAGGAGAGGGACAAATTTCATTCTCTAGTCGAGCAATACTAAGAACCCTATGGTGACATGGAGATTTCATGTTGACTAAGAACATCAGTTTGACGGCGTGCATTAATCTTCAATTGGTTGACGAGTTGAGTGGGGTCCAATAGGACTGGTAAACCTTAGGTACCAAATGGATCCTAACGTACATCAAGAGATCTTGCGTTTATCGAGACTGTCAATTGAGGGAAAGGGAATATTCCTAGATACTTTTGGTTCGAGGTAGTAATACTATGAAAATTGATCAAACTATGAATGGATGTTATCAAGAGGGAATATTCCTTGATACCATATTCGTCGGAGGGAAGCGAAGAGTGTGCCAGAAGACGGACTGAGAGATGATGGAGGTAATCCTGTGTGGACTAAAGTTCCATAGTGGTAGGCTAGGTTAGTTCCACGTCAGTACCAAGGTGTCTCCATGATAGTTGTCATGGAAAATGATGTCACGTGGATGCCACATGGTAGTAAGAGAGATGTTTCCTATATAAACCTGAGAACTTCAGAAGGTCATAACTCTCATTCTAGAGCTTAGTTATGAGAGAAATTACTATCATTATAAAGCTCTTGATGAGAAGAAGATGATGGAGATGTGATAGAGAAAATTTATGATCATTACAAGAAGCGAAAATTTAATACCCCATCTCTTAAAAGGAACTTAGGGGTTTGGGTGTGTTATAGAGTGATATTATAGTAGGCGACAACACTTGGCCTGCTTGGGATCATGAAAGAGTCAAATAAATTTTATTAGAAATATTTAAGGGGGAGGGAAACCTACCCTACCCTATATAGCAGATCATGATTCAAACACTAGGTTTGGATGGGTCAGAGAATAGTCACAAGACTAGTTTACCAAGGCTAAGATGAACCTATTGAAAGTGTTTACTGTCACAAGGAGATTATCTGCATAATCTTCTTTAGGAGAAGGATTGTGGATTGAAATTTTGTTGGGAATTATTCAACAAAAATCAAATTATGCTCGATTGTAGGAGAAGAATCATATTATTTATTTGGGGGAATGATAGCCACTCCTACTGGAGTGGGATTATGATGATAGGTGCTAATAACAAGACTTGGATGTGAATGAACTGAATAGGTTGCAAGGTTGCCTACAATTGTGGGCTTCTGAAGACTTTGGGAATCACAGTTGTTTCTTAAATAATATATTAGGCCTTGTGAGTATATTTCCCCATGTCTAGAAGCCTTATGGAAATATGTGAAGTCCTCTTACTTGTACTTTCTTTATTGAAACTTGTTATTGGGATAACACTCTTTAGCAAAGTAAAAAGGATCCCTATGGGATTACAATAACCTTCATGAAAGAAGTAAAGTGACATGAGAAAGTTCAGGAGCTCATGGATGTGCTAAGGGAGTGTATATCCCTAATAAATTAAAGGTGTGTCTATGAAATAGGTAAGCAAGTGGAATGTGTTTAACCTGCAGGCATAGGTGAAATGCTTAGTGCGAAAATATATGCTAGAATGAATATGGAAAAAAACTAAACATGCAAATTAGGAATATTATAAATAATGGTGGGTTATAAGGTATGGTTTATTGATGGACCTTTTAAATGAGAATGACCTTATGTCAACAAGAGTTAACAACAAGAATGAAATGTTGATAATTTTGTAGCCTATTACCTTATTAAGATCAGACTGTAAGGATTAATGAGAGACCAATGAAAGGTATGATTAAGTCAGTGTTGGAACACCTTTAGATAACCAAAGGCTCATATTGACATCCAGAGGTGGATGGTAGCCATATGGATATGGATTCGTATACTTAGATATCGATAAGTGGGAGTCTAGGAAAATATTCCCTTATAGATATTTGTTGACCAAGAATGAATTGAGGAGTGAAGAAGAGACTAGAAGTGGTTATCTTACTGCCTTGGGTAATATAATAACTACCCATCTGAATTCTAATTTATGGAAGGTTTTTACAGTAGAAAGGGAAAATGTGGCCCTTGTTGGTTGTTTCCATGTAGAGAGGGAAA
>SNQJ01S0047761.1:25153-37216 GCA_010110895.2 Picea sitchensis
TAGTTTACCAAGGCTAAGATGAACCTATTGAAAGTGTTTACTGTCACAAGGAGATTATCTGCATAATCTTCTTTAGGAGAAGGATTGTGGATTGAAATTTTGTTGGGAATTATTCAACAAAAATCAAATTATGCTCGATTGTAGGAGAAGAATCATATTATTTATTTGGGGGAATGATAGCCACTCCTACTGGAGTGGGATTATGATGATAGGTGCTAATAACAAGACTTGGATGTGAATGAACTGAATAGGTTGCAAGGTTGCCTACAATTGTGGGCTTCTGAAGACTTTGGGAATCACAGTTGTTTCTTAAATAATATATTAGGCCTTGTGAGTATATTTCCCCATGTCTAGAAGCCTTATGGAAATATGTGAAGTCCTCTTACTTGTACTTTCTTTATTGAAACTTGTTATTGGGATAACACTCTTTAGCAAAGTAAAAAGGATCCCTATGGGATTACAATAACCTTCATGAAAGAAGTAAAGTGACATGAGAAAGTTCAGGAGCTCATGGATGTGCTAAGGGAGTGTATATCCCTAATAAATTAAAGGTGTGTCTATGAAATAGGTAAGCAAGTGGAATGTGTTTAACCTGCAGGCATAGGTGAAATGCTTAGTGCGAAAATATATGCTAGAATGAATATGGAAAAAAACTAAACATGCAAATTAGGAATATTATAAATAATGGTGGGTTATAAGGTATGGTTTATTGATGGACCTTTTAAATGAGAATGACCTTATGTCAACAAGAGTTAACAACAAGAATGAAATGTTGATAATTTTGTAGCCTATTACCTTATTAAGATCAGACTGTAAGGATTAATGAGAGACCAATGAAAGGTATGATTAAGTCAGTGTTGGAACACCTTTAGATAACCAAAGGCTCATATTGACATCCAGAGGTGGATGGTAGCCATATGGATATGGATTCGTATACTTAGATATCGATAAGTGGGAGTCTAGGAAAATATTCCCTTATAGATATTTGTTGACCAAGAATGAATTGAGGAGTGAAGAAGAGACTAGAAGTGGTTATCTTACTGCCTTGGGTAATATAATAACTACCCATCTGAATTCTAATTTATGGAAGGTTTTTACAGTAGAAAGGGAAAATGTGGCCCTTGTTGGTTGTTTCCATGTAGAGAGGGAAACATCAATATGAATTATTATTGTGATACTAGTCATATGATTGACTATAATCTCTCACTAAATAATACTAATATTAAAACTAAAATATCGATGTGAATAAATGAGGTAAATGGGTGCAAGTGATGCACCTACATATATACAAATAAATTTATACATGATTAAAAGTATAATATGATTTCTTGATCAAGTAGGTTGTGAGGAAAGATCTGTACTTGTCATATATGAGAAATGCCATGGATGCATGGTTAACCTTATGTTGGAGGGTCTGATTATATCGATGAAATAATAACTTGAGGAGGATGTGCCCCATTTCCTTGGGAAAATCTAGAATAAATTGTTGAAAGAATAAATGAGTCGAGATGATCTATTTTCATGATAAAATGAAACACGGTTATCACTGTGAGGATTGCATGAGAATGATTCTGGAAAATCATGAATTAAATGATCTTAAAGTAAAGATGCATGCGAGTTGTAAATTAGACCTATGGTAGACACACATAGGCTTATGATGATGCATGTGGTTAAGTTCATTATGAATGTAATTTAACATAACAATAAATATGTGTGGATGAAAAATATGGATACATAATAAATATGCATGCTTATATCCCTTATGCAATTTTGAGAAAAATCTGAAATAATGAAGCTAAGGCCACTCCATATGTGATGGGTGTGCAATGGAAGAGTTGCATGCCAAAGCAGTTCCCTGTGGAGGAACTATGTAAAGACTCTTCCAGGAGAACAAAATCGCAACGTTAATGGCTGCTGAGAATTGGGCAGTGGGATGTAATCCTATATATATAAGAATATTGGATTACATTCTAAAACAATATAATGCATGAATGGAAGACTAATAAATCAACATTGGTTATTCTGATGACTAAATAGTAATGTGCAGAATGCACACGTTCATAATTCATTGTGAACAAAAATATTGTTGTTGTAGCATGTTGAATTATCCAAGAATATTAAGGTGAAACTAACCAAGACTGCATAAGAAAAAGAGAAAAAATATCCTAGCAGTGAGTTGATCCGGATTTTTAAGCAGAACGAACTGACTAACAGACTGTTACACATTATTTTTGTCACCCTTATGATCATTAATGATGTAAACCTATATGTTGTCTTTAGAGGGATGAGGGGCCTGAATTCTTGAAGAAAGAAGGGAGAATAATTTTACCTGAGAGATGAAATCATATTTTGCTTTGTAAAAACCCTATAAAGAGGATCGTCGCACCCTGTCTAGTTATAAGGGTGCGACGATCCCAAATCATTGCATGCTGTACTAAACTTGGCCTACGACGACGTCACACTCTACTCAGTTATAGGGGTGCGACGATCTTTGTACGTGGGAAAAACAAGCATCTTCTCAATGCTTCTAGAAATAGAAGCTTCTTTGATGAGGTGGCCTCCAATCAGTTTGGATCTTACTCGCTTTTCTAATTTAATGGGATCATCCTAACCTCCTCACCTTATCCTCTTCAGATTATAAAAGGAGAGGAGCTCTTATGGAGAAATTTGGATTGGAAATTTAGCTTGGGAAAGTTAGCTTGATTGGGTTGGAAAGTTCTTGACATTGTTAGCTTGGTTAGAGTGGCTTTGAGCTTTGCTTTGTCAAGATAGATTGTTGATCTCAGAATCTATGGAAAAAGAAGTGTGTGGGAAGCAAGGAACTGTTGGAAGGGACCTTACAATATCAAGGCATATGGTTGTATTCTCCTTTTCATATTTATAATATAGTAATATATTTCTTTCCCATAAAATTGTCTTTATTTTATTGTATGACTCCTTGATCACATACATAGGTTTTGTTGAGTATACGTTGTTGCTTTCACTTTGTTGGATTGGGTTTTTTTATATGTTCATCATCCCATAAGACTTGGAATGGAGCGAGGATGACACTAGTGAGGAAAAATGACATTTAAAAGGTATGTCATTTATCTCTTGTTAGTTAGTATGCTTGATAATTAAAACTTAGGGAAAGTTTTATATTATGTCTTATTTTGTTCTAGTTTCGGCGTGAAACTAGGGAGATATTTTTGTGTCCACACTTACCGATTAGTCCAACAACATAGAATGAATACAATAAACACAAATATAGGAAGAATAACACAAATATTGAGTGAACAATATCTTCTATTAAATAATGAAATAGGTTGAAACTGTAAAACTGCAGAACTAAAACTTGCTTGAATGATGGAGCTATCTCTGAGGAGAGATGTGGTTGCTATGCGCATATGTCTGAGAAGAATGGATTACAATGAGGCTCCATAGGCCTTTTTTATATTACTCATGAATTCCAAAACCCTAAACATCCAAAAACCTAACCCTAGAAGGTGAAACGCCAAACGTTATGTGGGCCCTATAGGTAAGTTGGTGTAATTTGGTACCTCAACTTCCTAGGGTCGTAAATTTTTCATACGACCTCTGTTTTATGCCTATGATATCCCATTGGAAAGGTATTTTAGAAAACTACACATTCCTCCATCATATTTTAACTCTGTCTATAGTCTAATTATGGAGAGTAAAAAAAAAACAATGTTTAGGGGCCCAAAACAACCCTGGAAGTACACCAAGATGTGCTGACATGAAAACTTACAAAATAATCCAGTTGGATTAGGTGAGAGGAAGCTCATATCCACTTGGAGAATGTGTGAGGATTCATACATCCCTAGAAGTGTAGAACTCACAATTATAAAGCAGTACAGAAAGATGTGTTGAATAAAAAATGGACACGAGGAGCCAATTGGAATATGTGGGTGGCCACCAATATCCATCTGGATCAATCCTCCCCCCTTAGGAGTCAATGGTATCCATTGAGTTGATTTCCCCCATTAGGTGAGGAAACTTCTATTGGATTTGGCCCTGGGTGAGCCACTTGCCTTGGTGTAGGAGTTTCCCTGCCTTGACAACCTAATAAAGTTAGATCTGTTGTTGGCGAGTACCCTTGACCTGTGTTTCCACTATCTCATCGATGGATTCCTGTTCCATGCAGTCAGGGTTGAGATATGTTTTTTTCAAATGTTTGACGATCTTAGAGGTGTCCAATAAGGGTGGAAAATATGGTTGAAGGAGGTCCACATTGAATACTGGATGCAAACCCAGGAAAGGTGAAGTGTTGAGATCAAAAGAATTGCTACCCACAACCTTGGTGATAGTGTAAGGCCCATAACGAAGTGGGCAAAGCTTCCAATTAGGCCCAGTGGGACGCTCCTTCTGTAAATGTAACTAGACTTTGTCACCAACTTGAAACTGGTGTAGTACCTTGTGTTTATCATGGTGTACTTGTACTTAGCATTGGATTTCTTCAAAATATCCTGGACCTGTTGGCAGATGTGCTGAATCTTCTCAATGAATATGGTGGCTTTGTCGATCGCAGACTGATCAAGGGAAGATTTTGTCTGTAAAGGGGAAAAAGGAAGTGCAACATTAATGGGTCCCAAGGGTTGGAATCCTAGACCCACCTAAAATGGGCTATGGTCAGTGGAACTATGGAGATCCCTATTGTAATTGTGTTGGACATTTGGGAGACTCTCATCCCATGTACGAGGATTCTTCAAATTGTACATGCGCGGGATGTACACAATCGTCTAATTGACGAACTTGGTTTGGCCATCGGTTTGGGGGTGGAAAGAAGTGGATTTTTTGAGCTTGGTGTCCAACAAAGACTAGAGACTTGACCAAAAGGTTATAAGGAACCTACTATCTCAGTCGAAGATGATGGTATGTGGTATCCCAAAGTGAACCAAAACATGTTCGAAAAGGAGCTTAGCAGTATCTGTTGATATGAAATTCTTCTTACAAGCTATGATGATGGCCATCTTCAAAAATCAATCAACGACCAAAAACACGCAGTCATTTCCATGCTTGGTGGATGAAAAACCAGACATGTAATCCATGGAGATGGATTCCCATGGATTCTTAGGAATAGGAAGAGGGGAGTATAATCCTTGTTTCTTGATGGTTAGCTTGGAAATGGTGTAGGCAGTGCAAGATCTGATATACTTGTTGATGTCCTATATAATTTTCGTCCAATAAAAATGTTTCTGAAGAATGGCCATAGTTTTCTCTACACCAAAGTTCCTGCCACCCAACTGTAGTGGGATTCCCAAATCGACTTTGCACGCTCACTTGTAGGAACACAGAGATGGCCTAGGTGGCATAAGATTCCATCCTAAATGTGAAAATCAGTGACATTGGTGCATGTACCCAAGAGATGATATGTGGTGGTGAAGTATGGATCTTGCTGGTAAAGTTGGGCCACTCTGATGTTTCATGTCCACAGGAATGGAGCACAGTGGTGAGTGCAACCACAGGAGGTCGATTAAGGTAGTTAGTGACACGATTGGATATAACTGATTTATACTTGATGTTGATATGGAATTGTTGTAGGTAGGTGGACCACTTTTGATGGAAGTCGTTCTACAATTTCCCCTGCATCTGTATGAACTGCAAAGGCTTGTAATCAATGTGTATGATCGTCTATTTCCCCATACTGCAATGTTTCAATTGAAGACAAGCTTTTACAATGGAATACATTTATTTGTCATAGGTGGGGTGTTTTAGGAAAGTGTCATAGAGTTTATCACTATGGTATGCCATCAGATGCCCGTGTTGAGTGAGAACTGTGCCCACAACATAGTCAGATGCATCAGTCTCAATATTGAATGGTTGTTGCAGATCGGAAAAGGAGAGTATTGGACCTGAGCACAAATGATATTTCATATCTATGAATGCTCATTGTTTCTCCTTCCCCCACATGAACTTGGGCCTACCACCACCCTTGGTCACATGGCTGAGGGCCCATGCAATATGGGAGAATCCCAACATGAACCATCAGTCAAAATTGGCTAGTCCTAAGAATCTTCGAAGCTCAGTCAGTGTGGTCGAGGTTGTCTAGTCACGGATGACTTGGATATTAGCTCAATCAACATGTACCCCATTCTCATAAACAATGTATCCTAGGTATTGGACCTTGTTCATGCAAAAAGAGAATTTTTCCAAGTTGGCATAAAGCTTGTGTTGTCGCAGAGTGCTCAAAACCTATTGAATATGTCGCATGTGCTCCTCCCATGTTCTATTGAAGATGAGGATGTCATCCAAATATAATACTACAAAGGAATTGGTGAAGGGTATTAATACATCATCCATCAACCTCATGAAAGTGGCTGGTACATTTGTTAAGCCAAAGGGCATGACTAGCCATTCATAGAGACCTTCTTTAGACTTGAAGGTTGTCTTCCAGACATTAGTTGGTTCGATGGGAACCTAGTGGTAGCCAGACTTCAGGTCAATCTTGTTGAATAGCTTTTCCCCCTTGATTTGGTCAAGAAGGTCATCAATCCTGGGAATGGGATAGCGGTTCCTAACTGTGATTTTGTTTAAGGCTCTGTAATCAATGCATATTTGCCAAGTCCCATCATTCTTTTGCACTAGTACAATCGGGATTCTAAAAGGGGAGGAGTTGGGTCTAATGTGCCCCTTTTGAATAAGATCTTGGATCTAATTCCTGATTTCATCATTCTCCATCAGCGAGAGAAACTAAACTTGTCCATTAGGTAGAGGTGCATCGCGAGTCGGATCAATTGGATGCTTGACTTGGCAGTGTGTTAGTACCCTTGTAGGTGAGACAAATATGTCTCTATATTCTTCCATGGTATTGTCCACTTTCTTCTACTACAAAGAGAGGCATTGTGTAGAGGACATGGATGTGGTGGCAACCTTCTGATTACAGTGACCATGGATCAAAAAGAAGACGAACTTCCCAATCTGTGAAATGAACTTACCGCATTGCTTAGCAGAGATTAAAGAAATAGTAGTAGGCGGTGCCACCTCTGGGATCATGTACAATTGTCTACCAAAATTAATAATAAGATTACAGGGTCTAGACTCATACACAACATGATGCTTCCACAAATATGGTTGTCCTAAAAGAACATCACAAACTTCAAGGGGAGAAATATCACACAGTACCTCATCTTTGAAAGGCTTTATGTCGTAGGGCAGATGACATTGTTGGCTAACACGAACATCTCTCCCTTGATGAATCTATCCGATGGTGTAGGGATATGGGTGCGGTGTCGTTGGTAGGTTCAATTGCTTGATGACCTCTGCTGAAATCAAGTTCTTCTAAATATCCTTGTCGACAATGAAATGAATCGAAGCCACCTTGACCCACATCTGCGAGTGAAAGAGGCATTCCCCTTCCTCTGTTTCTTCTGGTTTGCTTGGCCGCACTTTGGTGGTAGCGACCGTGGAATTGGGTTCAGCATAGATAATTCTCTTCCCTCCTTCAGGATTTGTCTCGGAATTAGAATCATCCTCTGACTCGAAATCCTTCAGCTAGGCCATGAGTTACTTCTTAGAGTGGCATTCATCGGTGTTGTGTCAAGGACTTTTATGGTACTCACACCATTTTCTTGTGTCCTTCTTCGTCTTCTCATTTCCCTTATTGTGTTGTGGCTTGGATAGATTGTCCTGAGGGAGACCATATTGAATTGGTCCCTTGATGTGTGGGTTGGCATTTCCTTTGCCCTGCTTCGGCTATGAGGGGTTTGAAGATCCAAACTCTCATTGGTTTTGCTTAAATTTATGCTCGATCTTGACAGCGTATCTATAAGTCGTGCCCGATGAGGCGATGTCTAGGAAATCCATTTTTGTTTGAATGCATATATGAAAACATCCACAGTATTTGAGCACCAGATGACATTCAGAATATTTGATACCCAATTTGGTGTGTAGGGTATGGAAAATATTGGTGAAGTCTACTATTGTCTGGTCCCTTTCTTAATGTAGGGTGGTCCATCTAGTGTACTGGTCCTCATAGCTTCCAATAGGGTAGTATTGTTATTTAATGGAATCCTGAAAGGAATCCCATCTAGGGGCCACCATAAAAATTTTAGATTCCTCCATGGCACTTTTCTCAGAGTAAGTATCCCACCAGTCTTTAACATGGGGAACGACCTTGAGAAGTGAAAAAGTATTATTTTCCCTATCGGAAAAATTGTGGACCAAAAAATATCCTTTGAGCAGATTCAACCATTTATCTACAACATTCACATCTATCAGTCCTTCAAATAATGGAATATCAAAATTTCCATGTACCTTGAAGGGGGTTGCATGGCCTCTTGATGAAGATGCTTCTCCCATGGGCAACCGTCGAAGGATCTGGGCGAATTTTTCCATCATTTTGTTCCTTTGTCGTGCGAGGGCTTCCTTGAGAAACATTTTAATAGGATCTTATACTCCATCATCTTTATTTTCATCTCTCGTGGGTTGTTGTCGGGCTCGGCATGGCCGATCTGTTAATGGCTCGATTGGTTCAAGTCCCAACTTCTTGTACCTTGACCTTGTCGGGGACATGCATGAAGAAAAATAAATGAAGACTAGACCTCTCTGATACCACTGATCCAGATTTAGGAGAGGAACGAACTGATTAACAAACTGAATACAATAAACATAGAGATAGGAATAATAACACAAATATCCAGTGAACAATATCTTCTATTAAATAATGAAATAGGATGAAATTGTAAAACTGCAGAACTGAAACTTGCTCGAACGGTGGCAACTATCTTTGAGGAAATATGTTAGGTTCCTAACCTGCACATAGGTAGAACAATATATTTGGATGTAATAAAGGTCAATATTAATAAGGCCTTTCAATAAAATAGAATAAGGCGGATGTAATAAGACCTAATAGAAGATTCCTCTTCTAGAAGGATCTTCCTCTAGATGCTTCCTTTTAGTATAAATAGGAGTCAAGGATATGAGAACCCTATCTTCGATATTATTGTAATAGAGCTCTGCTCAACTAGAGGTTTCCCCCTTGAAGCGGCCCGTGAACATTGCTTTCAGATTCAAAGTGTTATTTCTGTTGTTATTCTTATATCATTTTAGTGTTATTGTGGTGAACATTCTGGTTATATTGTTGTTATTCTACCATTACTAGCATTTTATTTCAATTTTGCATACATTTTATATCTGGTATATTACAAGTGGTATTAGAGCACTTTCCTCTGCAGAAAGTGTGGGTTAAATTTTTTTTCAGGGTAGAGACGTATTCTGGCATCTTTAAGCCACAAAGATCTATCGTTACACGCATAAACCCACGGTTGAGGGATTAATACACGCAGAAAATACAAGTGGTACTTAAGCGCACATCTGTTGGCCACCCTTGTAACCCATGTTGGTACCCCTTAGAGTGGTAGCGCATCAGACAACACCTGTGTACGGATCGACCTAGATTGCCTGAAGCCCTCTTTAGATAAACTAATCAGTTGCCTAACTATTATAGTGTCACCAAGAACAACACTCGGGAAGATACTCTCTAGTACCTGGGTAGTAGGGTAGTACATCTAAGGGTATGGTCTATCCTCCTTAGTCAGTGCCCTGAGATATTGGGCCGAGTACTACTATTGGACCCTGCACATATATCAGAGAGCTATAGCACAGGGCAAACCCTTGTCTATAGAACCCTTGAATACCTAACCCTTGGGGGACAGAAACACAAACAAATTAAAACATACAAGATTTATTATTGCGCAACTGTGTTTGGGTTGCCAAGTAAATACACATTTCTTTCTGGTTAAGAATTTGGGCATTCCCTCTCTATAGTATTCTTCAGACTGGAGTATAACTCTGCAAAAAAAAAGTCTAGAAATTTTTTCACCATTATTTGAGACCTATTCCATTGGATTCATCTCTTCTCCTTTATCACATTAATCCATATTATTTTTTCAGCCAAAATGTTTTACCCCGTCCTCCCCTTTTCAGTTTCCTCATCCTCATGGCCCATACTCGTAGCCAATACTTTGAAGCTCACTTCAACACCTTGCAATATGGTCTCATTGAGACCCAACAAGAAGTGAAACAAATCAGTGAAAATGTTTATGCCATCAATACAACCATGCAGTCTTCAATGGGGGAAATAAAACAAGACGTCACCACCCAGCTTGAATCAGTCTTTTCGGTACTCTGCACCAAACTGCATATCCCTACAGATAACCCTTCCTCTTCCTCACCTCCACATACTGACGGTGACCATTCCTCTCATTCCCATACCTTGCAGAACCATCACTTTCAACGTGATCTACACCTTCCACGGGTGGATGTGACCAAATTTGATGGCTCGGACCCCACTGGTTCTGTAACCCAAATGGAACATTACTTCTCTTTATACGACATTATAGATGACTTGGCCAAACTCCAGTATGGTGTTCTCCATCTAGATCAAGAATGTTGGCAATGGTGGAAATGGAGAAAAACTTCTCGTCAAGGGTATATTTCTTGGACACACTTCGTGGCAGAGATTTATGAACTCTTTGACACTGACACCAACCATTTGGGTCGTTTGACAAAGATGAAACAATTAGGAACAGTGGAATACTTTATAGCTTCCTTTGAGCACTTGGATTTTAGAATAGAGGGCATGTCTGATGCCTTTTTTCCGAGAGTGTTTTATCAGTGGCCTCAAGGATGAAATTCAGCCCCATGTCCTCATGGCTCGGTCTGAGAGTTGGGTGGGGGCTACCAAAAGAGATAAAGAAGAACAACAGGTTGTATCTTCTCAAAACCGCAAACGCTCCTTTATCCCTCGCCCTAAACCAGTAAATCCCACTACTCCCTCTTGATCCGAATTTATGTAGGAACACAATGAAATACAAAAATACACATAAACACAGAGATGCAGCGGAAATAAGATTTCATTTCATTAATAACAAATGACTGAAATATGCTTACAGACAGAATGGAAATAAACTAGCTAGGGCGTTGGTAGCTTATCTCTGAGAAGAGATGTGGCGGCTAATGGCCTCTAAACTGTGTTATAATGAGGCTCGAAGGCCTATTATTATTGAGAAACAATGGAAAACCATAAATATCCAAAGACCTAACCCTAGGAGATGAAACGCCAAGACTATGGGCCCCGTTTGGGTAAGTTGGTACATCAACTTCTCGGGGACGTAACTTTGGCATACGATCTCCGTTTGATGCGTTTTATACCTCGTTAGAAATATCTATCCAAGGACTACAACTTTTGGGTGAGAAACATCAATATACGATCCATGTTGCTCCCTGTTTTCCCAAAAAACATCGTTTAAGGCCTCAAAACAGCTCTGGAAGTTCAGGACCCGAAAAACTGCTAAAAATAGTAAACTGTGTGGAAACTGAAAAACTGAAAGAAGCAATGGTGGGGGTCCAAGTGGAATAGGTGGGTGGCCACCAATATCCACCTGGATCATTCATCCCCCCTTAGAAATAAATGGTCCCCATTGTGTTGATTTCCTCCATGAGATGAGGAAACTTCTGCTGAACTTGGTCCCTGGTGAACCATTTGCCTTGGTGAAGGAGTTGCCCTGCTTTGAAAACTCGATATAGTAGTATCCTTTGTTTTCGGGTGTGATTGATCTGTGCATCCATGATTTGATTAGTTCTGGCTTGTTCCATGCAGTCTGGATTTAACTCTGTTGGTGTGAGTTGTTCTGTCATGTCGAATGTGTCTAGTAGAGGTGGAAAGTAGGGCCGAAGGCGATCCACATTGAACACTGGGTGCAGACCAAGGAATGGTGAAATGTTGAGCTCAAAGGCATTTTCCCCTACAACCTTGGTGAGGGTGTACAGCCCATATCAGAGCAGACGAAGCTTGCGGTGGGGTCCAGCGAGGCGCTCCTTTTGCAAATGCAGCCACACTTTGTCACCCACTTGGAAGTTGTGTGGCACCCGATGTCGATCATGTTGCTACTTGTACTTAGCATTGGCTCTGTCCAAGATGTCATGAACCTGTTGGCGAATGTGTTAAATTTTCTCAATGAAGTTGTTTGCCTTATCTACCTCAGACTGGACATGAGCTGAATCTTCCTGAGTAGCCACAAATGGCATGGCTATGTCAATGGGACATAGTGGCTGGAATCCCAA